>OX246748.1:4293296-4453296 GCA_945910005.1 Isoperla grammatica
GATTGCTGTTGTTTTTTTTGAGTCACACAGCCCTAGGACATTCCTTCCCAATTATCCAAGTATCCTAATACAGCTAGTTATTCATTATTAGAATAAGGTGGCTGGTGCATACCCTACATCAGGTATTTCTAAAAAAAAATGGTAATGTATCATGTATATATTTTATAATACAGAAATTAATTTTGGTTTTCTAGTGTGTCGGCTGTAAGTGTTCTAATCGCAAATAACGTAAATATAACTAAAAACATTGTTTTTTGTGAGCTTTTTTGTTAAATTCGATGATCTTGGGCGTTATTCCTGCTTCCAATGCAAAAGGTCCAGAGTTTGATTCCCGGTTAGAGCTGTGTCGGCTAAAATTGATCGCTATGATACTGGGGTATGTAAATTGTAAACAGTGACTTTGGAGACGCCAAAGCAACGAAGCACATAATATTTATTGGTACTGTAATGTCCCCCAATGAAAGACAGCTCTTGATTCTGAATTGGGTAGAAAATAAATACAATCTATTTCTTTATTTTCGAGATCGGATCGTTTTTACAGTTCGGTTTAAAGAAAATGGTAGAAACGCTCATGTGAATCAGTTTTCTACAAAGATCGAAACAAAAATGCAGTAATATTCCAGAAAATGTGAGGCGATGTAATGCGTAGCACTTAACTATGAAAGAACATTTACGAATACCAAAATGTAAGAATGCTGTTCACGTTTTGGTTTATTTAGACACATTGTAACCGTATTTCACTAGCGGGGCTCATTATGCCCTTGCGGGGCTCATTATGCCCTGTTGGCAAAGAAGTTGATGAATATACAACAGGTTTTGTTGCTGTTTGTGTTTCAGCAAAGTATCGAATGGAATGGACTTATCTTGATTTCTGAAAATTTTAATTGAGAAAATATTCTTCATATTCATTGTTGTGTTATTTAAATTGTGATTGAAATTACAACAAAATGAAATGTGTGTTACAATCAATTGGAAAGTAGTTATTGCAAAAAAAACTATTTGTAAACCATAATTACTTTAAGAACGCCCGTTAAATAAGCCTGTAGTGTGGGGAAAAAGAAAATTAAATGAATTCATAAATACAAAAATTAGTATGTGATTATGTTACGTGAAATATATCCTACTTTTCACATTGTTTAATTTTAAACAAATATAGCTAAACCGTATACAAATTAATTGCCTCGTACACGTTTTCAGCAGATATCATATATTTACCGGTAATACCATATTCCTACAACATCACGTAGACACTATAAAAAACCCGAAGACCAAATTTTCATATCCATTTTAAAACAACCACCCTTTAATTATACATAACAGAACAGTACATACTCATTATATCCATAATCGCACAAATTCTTCCAAAAACCATAATTACTCCACAACCAGAAATCAGAACACTTTTACCACAAAAAAAATTCCAATTCTAATTTTCAAAGACGCCATCAACAAATAGATATTAAACAAAAATAGAGACCGTTATAATCCGTAACTATAGAGGCGCGGTATGTCGACCAACCACAATGAGCCTAATTACAGACGCATCTTTGAGCGACCTTGCCCCCCCCCCCAGGAGGAGCGGAGAAGATCTGATCTGTGCGCATCACAAGGGCATCCCGAACATCTCCACGCATATATAAACCTGGACCGGGGCTCAACAATGCACAGTCACCTGGAGAAGACAGAGAGCAACCATGGCAGCATTCAAAACAGCTGTGAGTACTTTACTATATATAAGTATAATATTGGAAAAATTACATTTTCGTATTATACAATACAAAATTAAATAAACAATTATTTAGTTCAATCTAAAGTTGGGTCCAACATTTATTTTTGAGATTTTTATTTTATTTATTTATCCAAATAACAAGTATAAAAAAATTAACTTTACACAAAGATCAAATTGGGTCAAAATTGTGTTTATATTATTTTGTTTCTTATTTATTTATTATTCAAAATTTAAAAATTATGCAAAAGTATACCTTGTACTATGTTAATATAAATAGTATGTGCAATTAATTTGTAATAGTATGTTATTTTTAATATAGTAATATGTACAGTCTGACAAATTAAATTTAAAAATTTAAGTACATAAATATGTCGTCGAGTATTCGATAAAAATGTACCTTGAAAAGTGAGAAAATTTTCCTTTTTTTGTTCGAATCTTCAAAATCGCATTTATTATACAAAATTTGGAATGATGATATAAAGAAATGACTGTTATTGTTGTTGTTGTAGCTGGTCTTAGTCCTCGTGGCGGCGAGCGCGCTGGGGTGGGAAAACCTCCCCTCCATCCCTGCCAACCGACGCGCCGAGTACTTCCTTCAACACGACGACGGCGCCTATAAGTTCGGCTACGACACAGGCGAGGGTCAGTCGGCGCAGGCGACGGCTGATGCCGCCAACCAGGTAGGCGTCTACTTTACCCTCCCCTTAGTAGGTGTCTATGCCCTCCCTTGCTGCCAACCATTTAGGAGTCTGCTTTACTCTCTCCTGTATAGGTGTCTACTTTGCCCTCTCTTGCTGCCAACCCGTTAGTAGTCTACTTTACCCTCCCCTGAGTAGGTGTCTACTTTGCCCTCCCTTGCTGCCAACCAGTTAGGAGTCTGCTTTACTCTCTCCTGTATAGGTGTCTACTTTGCCCTCCCTTGCCGCCAACCAGGTAGGAGTCTACTTTACTCTCTCTCCTGTGTGGGTGTCTACTTTACCCTCCCTTGCTGCCAACCAAGTAGGAGTCTACTTAAAACGTTTTGCCCTCCTCTATGTATAGGTGGCTACTTTACCGTCCCTTGTGCATGTGTCTGCTTTATCCTCCCTTGCCAATAGTGATGATAGTTCCAGTGTTCCACGACAGATATCGCCAAACGAAGGCAGGCGAAAATGCACTAATCAGACGCGTGGCGCTATCTGTATGTAGTAACGCGGAACTGAGAGCTTCAGCAGGTGCACGACAGATAGCGCCAAACGTCGGCGGGCTATATGGGGTGGCGTTCAATAAAATGTCTGTACAGTAGCGACCGCAATGTTTCTGTGTTGTCCATAGTAGAAATTTAACGTCTATGGTCAAAATACATTTAAGAAACTGAATATTTAGAAATCCAACTGGCTCTAAGGGGAAAATGATCGTAATTGGATTGGAGTATTTATTTTTAGTATTAAGGGTTGGCGAGTCTACTCTCTGACGGGGTAGTCCCTACTTACGGACAAGTAGCTGTACTCTTGAGAGGTAGTAAACTCAAA
This sequence comes from Isoperla grammatica, assembly GCA_945910005.1. Classification (NCBI taxonomy): domain Eukaryota; kingdom Metazoa; phylum Arthropoda; class Insecta; order Plecoptera; family Perlodidae; genus Isoperla; species Isoperla grammatica. The sequence continues at coordinate 4,296,537 of OX246748.1, forward strand.
AAACGACTTTGATCTGGGGTGTATCATTCAAATGTATTTCTTATTCAATGAGACAGTTTTTCAATGCTGTCTCTTTGTTGTGTTTCAACCCATTCCCTCAGGATAACCTCTCTTTGTTCCCGCAGGTTAAGGGAGCATACTCGTATGTCGACGGGGCTGGCCAGAGAGTCAACTGGCAGTACACTGCTGGCAATGAGGGCTTCGTCCCCGTTATGGGGGCCGCACAATCTGGGGGCTCTTCTTCGGGGGCCTTCGGAGCCCGAACATCAGGTAGGAATTACGTCATCATGCAATTATCTGTAATATGGTGAACCATAGATTGGCAAACCGGTGGCCATATACAATATTTGATGTACACCATCCCTGAGAGACTTGGGTTCATGTCCCATTCGGAGTCGCAATGGTCCGTTTACGGTCATTGGAAATATTCGTCCTTGCTTTGTTATTTTCATGAATTCATAAACGATATTCGTGAATTTTGCTACCTTTTGTAGAGTAGAACATCTTACCTCAAATACATCTCAAAGCAGTTGGGGAAACGTACGGAACCAGATTCTTTAACGCACGAATGTCCGGAGAGTGATGTATTGTAGTAGAAGCACCATTAGCATGGAGCGAGGTGACCTTCTGACCTCTACAGTCAAACAACTCCTGGTATTTGCCTCTGTTTTTCTTTGTGTGGTGATGCCGCGGTGGGGCCAACACAGTGACCAGTAGCTGCACAGCTATAACTTGACCTGTTGAATTTTCACTGTACTCATGCATATCACTGAGACGAGTGTATAGTGGAGTGATATATCATAGAAAGTTTTTCATAAAACCATTTTTTTAAAATTTACATTCTCAAAAAGTAACTCATTGTTTGTCTTTTAATCAAATTTACTACTACTTCAGCATTTAGTAATATTTAAATTGCTCCCATTCTTTTTTTCATTTCTGGCATTGAATTGCAATTCAATATACAATCTCTTTACGTGATTGATTCCCATTTTCGAATTGAATTCGCATTTTCTGTAATATTAAACGGGAAACATTTAATATACTGATATCAATTTCTATCCAAGCGTTGATGAAGTGTCCAGTATAGATGATTAGATTGCCACCATCAATGTATATCCACCCTTAATCATCACTTAACACTATTACCCCTTTACCTCAATAGACATAGCAACGTCACACACGATAGTTTCACTACCAAAGAGTCGTAGTAACGAGAAGTCAATGAGAAGAAGTCAAATACAATGTTCGGGTGATGCAGATGAGCCCCACCCATTGCAAGAGCCAATCATAACGACGTATTTCTTCCCCCAGGGTTCGGCTCCCGTCACAGCGGGGTAGTCCCATCAACGTCCGCCTACACCAGCGGCGCTCCAGTCGCCGAGGACGCCGACTTCGATGAGAACGCCGACGCCTCGTACAACTTCAACATCGACACCGACAGCTACAAGAGAAGCGAGGTAGCCGACGCCAAGGGCAACATTCAAGGTCAATACTCCTACAACAGCCCGGTGGGCGGTAGCCACGCCATCAGCTACATCGCCGGCGAGGGTACCGGCTTCGTCGTCACCAGCGACGCTTCCTCCGGAGCTCAACAGGTATCCGGTAGTCAGTCATCTGGTTACAACTATCAGGCTCCTCAACAGACATATCGCGCACCTTCCAAGGCCTACGCCGGAGCTTCCTCCAACGGTCAGACACAGGTAAACCCCGACGGTTCCTTCGCCTTCTCCTACACCACCGCCGACCACAACCATCAGGCGGTCGCCGATGCGCAGAACAACGTGCGAGGGAGTTACTCCTTCAAGTCCGCCGACGACGGCCAAACTCGTAAGGTTGACTACGTCGCCGGATCAAACACCGGCTTTGTCGCTAGCGGTAGCCATCTTCCCGTCGCTCCCCTCAGCTCCGCTAGCGTAGGACCATCCCACGGGTCTAGAGCCAGCGCTTTCGGGCAAAGATCCTCCAACAGCTACGTCGCCCCTTCATCGTCGTCCTCCAACAACGCCCAGTCCGACGGTTCGTACTCCTTCTCCTACCAGACCGACGATCACTCCCATCACGCCGCCGCGGACCCTCGTGGAAACGTGGCTGGTAGTTTCTCCTACACTGCCGACGACGGCGTCGCCAGGAAGATCGATTACACAGCCGGTGCCGAACAGGGTTTCGTCGTCAAGGGCGCGCATTTACCTGTTGCTCCGGTCGTCTCTGCCGTGTCGTCTCACTCTTCGGGTAGCGGAAGCTACCAGGCTCCTTCCGGTAGCGGTTACCAGTACGCTGCTCCCGCGTCCAGTGGTTATTCTAGTGAGAACGACGAGAACAGCGACGGATCGTATTCCTACAGCTACAACACCGGAAGCAGCGCCAAACAGGAAAGCGCCGATGCGAAGGGTAACGTCGCCGGTACTTTCTCGTATCTGGGTGGAGATGGAGTCAATAGGAAGTTGTCCTACACCGCTCGTGCCGATGAAGGTTTCGTTGTCAAGGGAGATCATTTACCTGTTGCTCCGGTAGCTGGATCCGGTCAGGAAGTCGGAATTGCCGTCCACAGCGCCTTCGCTCAACCCAACGCCTATTCCGGCTCCGTCAACACTCGTGCTGGCTCTTCTGGGCAGGGTTCGTCCAGTGGTAACGTTATGGCGTCCAAGGATGGAGCTTACTCTTACTCCTACACCACAGGTGGTCAAAGTCAAAATTCCGCTGCGCCATCTTATAAATCCGCATCCGCTAGTCAAAATTCTTACAATTCTGGAGCAAGCAAAGCTTACTTGGCACCATCGGCATCATCCAGCTCCCATGGACCTTCTGCTGGACAAGTTATGGCCTCCAAGGATGGCGCTTATTCCTACTCCTACTCCACAGGTGGTCAAAGCGGTGTTGCACCTTCTTCATACAAGTCTTCAGCTTCTGGTCAAACTGCCTTCGGTTCCGCTGCTGTTAAGGCTTACTCTTCACCAATTGCTTCATCCAGCTCCCATGGATCGTCTGCTGGACAGGTGATGGCATCTAAGGATGGCGCTTATTCCTACTCCTACTCCACAGGTGGTCAAAGCGGTGTTGCACCTTATTCATACAAGTCTTCAGCTTCTGGTCAAACTGCCTTCGGTTCCGCTGCTGTTAAGGCTTACTCTTCTCCAGTCGCCTCTTCTTCTTCCCACGGATCTTCTTCTGGACAAGTAATGGCATCTAAGGACGGAGCTTATTCATACTCCTACTCTACAGGTGGCCAAAGTGGTGCCGCCCCTGCTTACAAGTCCGGTAGTCAGAATGCTTTCAGTTCCGGTGCTGTTAACTCTTATTCCTCTTCCAACTCTGCCAACGCGGGTTCTAGCTCCGGCAGCCAACAGAACGACGGATCGTACTCCTTCTCCTACGACGCCGGTACCCACAACCACGAGCAAGTCTCAGACCCCCAGAACAACGTCCGAGGAAGCTACTCCTACAAGTCCAAGGACGACGGACAAGTCAGGAAGATTGAATACTCTGCCGGATCCGAAACTGGTTTCGTAGTGAAGGGTGCTCATTTACCTGTTGCACCAGCAAGTGGAGCCGCTGCTTACATTGGAGGAAGACCCGCCCACTCCCCGGGTATCAAGGCACCCGCACAACGGGTACCTGCTCATGGAGGTGGATACGTCGAGGCGTCCCAGAAGGCCCCGTCATCTGACGAGACCGGTGACGCGTCCTATTCTTACAGCTACAAGACTGATACCAGCTCCAAGGAGGAATCTTCCGATGCTCAAGGAAATGTCGTGGGAAGCTTCAGTTATATTGGAGGCGATGGAGTCAACCGGAAGTTGTCGTACACCGCCAAGAACGAGGCTGGCTTCAACGCTGCCGGAGCTCATCTTCCCGTGGAGCCTTCGACCGGAAGTGGATCTCAGTTCGGTGCTAAGTCCTCTTCTTCGGCTCAGTCCCACCAGTTTGGAGCACAAACAGGAGGATATGCGCATTCAGCCACGTCAGCTCACGCCCACGGACAACAGATTAACGATGGTAAAGTAGTAATTTCAAAATATTTGCCCCCTGTTAGTTCGGAAAAGTTTGGATACATTTTTGACACAAAAGCATAAATACAATTTTTCTTTGCTTAAAATTACAAAATTGCCATAGTGTACTTTAAAATAAATTGCTCAAACACGTTTTTTTTTAAATAATGTACATATGCTAAATCAGAACATAATCTATTAATTGTGTTTTTGTATTGTTGCAAACAAAAAACGATCTCTTATATCATGACGACCCTAGCTATGACATCTAACGAGTGAAATCTGTTGACGACCTATATAAGTATAAAGGACAATCGAAATTATTTTGTATAAATTCAGCATAATCAAAATGAAAGAGTAAATACCTCATTCGACAAAAAAAAGTTACCATAAAAATGTACTTTGACTTAAGTTTGAGCCCAAATCTAACATCGTGACGTAAAAGTGACGTTGTTTGTGCCAAACGCTTTGTATCAAGTTTATCAAATACTCTAATCCCCATATTGGGAAACTCAAAAATAAAACGTATCAAAAAAATAAACGCAAAACGATCGTCTCCTTGCTTATTTATCAAGTGTTGGTGACGTAGAAAAATGTACAAATCTGTGATAGTTTATGAGTTGTTTGCAATATTTGTAATTAACTGTTTCTCTGACATAATAAACAAGTCATAGAAGAAATCTTGATCGTATTTATTGATACTTCCTTTGACCATAAACAAATCTCTTCTCAATCCCTATTCCCCAGTTTCTATCCTATTATATTTTGCTTTTAACAAATCTGGTGTAGTATATTATGTTAAATACACCAGAACCTCATAAACACATAGAATAATACTTTAAGTCAACACTGATGTATTTATATAAACAATATTTCAACCTAAATAGTATTTCAAGACGTTACAATGTATTGTAATCTTCCAAAGAAAAAAATAACCACCGCTGAAAATCTAATGAAGAAATAATAAGGACATAATTTTTATTAACCTTGATTATTGTTTGTAAAATACTTAATTAATTGTCCCATGTTATAAAAATAGTGATGATAATTGTAATTATCATTGAGAGACACACCAGCTACAGTTGATAGTTAAAATCCTCCCCAAATACTCCATCCTAATACCCCTTTCAAATTGCAATTCGTAGCTCTGGTGAAAGCACTGCGATGTGAAATCAAATAGCCTACAGTCACAAATACCTAGTATCCATTCAATTATATAACTGAATAGGATTTGCTTTAAACACACCAATTAATTAATTAATAACTATTTGTAACAGGATATACTACATGAAATAGTATAGAGCATAGTTGTGAGAGCTCACATGTATTAACTCCGAATAAAAATAAGTATCATGAAACAACAGGTTTGTAGAATATAGGCCTACGTTTAGTCGTTAGCCTTGTCAGTAGCCTCAAATATTATCGCACATAAACTATTGCTCATATTTGCCAATATCATCATACTTATAACAATGACGTCATCTTGGAGCTACCCTCTCTACACCGGGTGCACTCGCGCGTAACAATCGATCAAACGCTTCGACCCAGCGCCCCCTTGTTAACACGATACGGTCTAGGAGGCCGGTAACACAGTTGCCACCAGCAACCGATAAATAAACAACTGAAATTAGAGAGAGTCGAGGGTGAAAATGTCAACCAACGAGAACGAAGCTTTCGCTAAAGAATTCGGCCTAGCAAACATCTCGGAGAAGAGGTTTAGTTTTGTCTACTTGAAGAACAAGAAGTTTAACTCGTTTTCTGATAAAGACAATCAAGAGCTGTTGATGAAATGGTGAGTTGCAGCTCGGGTTTGGTGGGAATCTTTGCTTTGGAGCCCCTGTATCTGGGGCCGTGGCTAGCTCTGCCTGTCGTAAGAGGCAACTGAAACTGAAAGGCTTGACGTGGTAAATCTGGAGGACAGCGGGACACGCCCAAAACTCATTTCTTTTGTAAAAGTATACAACAGTGTGTCATTTTAAAATACCCATTCATAGCAATAGTATTGATACAATTTGAAGGTGTTTTTTATTTTTAGCCTAGCCTTTTCTAGGGGGCTGCCACCCCCAGATCCCCACTATTTTAATCGAAAGTTGCTAAAAACGAACACATCAGTATTGCAATAAAATATAGATCACACGTACGTTTTCCCGATTTCTTAATAGGTTTTGAAATGATATAATCAATCAGTAACTTACATCAAGTGTTGTGTTTCAGGTCGATGAAAGATCAACTGAGCATTCAGACCTACGCGTTTGTGGAGCCCTACGGCCAAGTGTTGCTGGGACAGTTTGTCTACGACTTCTTCAATGATCCCATCAACGTTAACACGCTGAACGGGTTTCCAAGCCTTCCGCCTTTGATTGGTATTTATATTCTATCTATTCCTACATTTATTCACCTTCGCATTAATTTATGTATAGTTTCGTTTAAAAAACAGATTTACGGTACTGACGGCGTAGCGTGGTTTAGAAATTGCACATCCTCTCCCTTCCTACCCCTCTTACGCCCTCCTCACCCTGATACAGAACTTATCTCATTTAAATTGTATATTGTTTGACATTAAATAATTTGTTTACCTATAGTCTGAAGAAAATAACAATTAAATCGCGTAAATGGAAAATGTAGATCATTACTACTTGTCCTTTCCTTCACACTCCACCCCCGTTTGACCCCCGGCGAGAATTAGATCAAGGTAGCTCTGCCAATCGCAAGAGGCGGAAAAGGAGCCCATACACAATCTGTACAACAGTGGTTGAGTACGCCGTTAAAAAACAAGTCATTAAAAATACGAATGAAATGAACATTTTAAAAAAAACTATCTTTTATTGAAAAAGTTACAAAACATCGCACTGCCCGTCTAGGCCCTGGCCTAGAGTGACTCTGCCGGTCGTAAGAGGCGACGAAATTAGCTTTTCCCCTTTCCCTGTTCCTTCCATGTAGGTCTATCACTTTAAGTATCAAATTATTTCTCCCACTTTTCTCTGTCCTCCAATCACCCCCCGACCTCAATCTACGTCATCGCTACACACCAACTAATCACTTCTCAATGCTCCAGGCGTGAGGCCCGAGGATATCAAGATCACCCCCGTCAACTGTTCCGTCACTTGCATGTCCTTGTTCGACCTTCTCCTGGACCCCGACAACGGGGTCGTGCGCGCCAGCGGTCACATCAACCAGTGCATGGAGGAGGACTTTGACGGGATCCTCGTCGCCAACGAGCTACGTCACGTGAGTAGGCCCAGGGTTCGAGTCCAGCACTGGACTAATAACTTTAGATATTGACTTGAGTATAGCCACGTCCACATTAATTACTAGAGAATATTGACTATTGACTACAACCCCACCGTGATTATTTCTTAGTCAAGCCACAAAACTAACAAGAATCCTTTCATTGGCTGCGAGAGAGAGAGAGAGAGTTCTGCGCGCTGATTGGCTGTGACTAAGACTTGACTAATGAATTGAGATATTTTCAATTCGTTAGTCAATAGTCAATAGTCAAAAGTCAAAAGTAAAGTTGTGTGAACATCAGCACGTATCGCCTATGGTTCAAATCGCTTAATCAATACCTAGTCAATAGTCACTTATGTGAACCGGCTCTAATATGTAAACGGTCACTCTGGAGTCGTCATAGCCAAGACGAAGCACAGATAAATTTGGTGGTAATGTTACACATGCTTTAAAAGTCTTCTAACTGTTTTCAATATCATATTGTATGCTTAACAACACAACCCTTGACCATTTACTTTAATAACGTTCCAAAATTTAAAATTATCTTATAATCTTATATTGTAGATGTAGATCTCAATATCGTACATCTTCGGTCGGTAAACATGCAATCATTCTATCATATTTTATGTCATGTGTGCATTTTTTAGTTTAAACATTTCAATTTGTGCTTTTGGTAAAACAATTCCGCTTGGAAATTATTAAATACAATTAGATTAATTATTATAATGCCCTTCTGCGTCGTTTCAGATGATCGTGAACCCCGATAGCCCTCACTACGAACTACTGCCGAAGGATTATCGCGACGAGTTCATTTTCAAACTGTTCTGTCATTTTGTGTTGGGCGGTCAGTGGTGCCAATACGAGGACGAGATAAAGCCCTACCTGGACATTACCAAGGCGATATACAAGGAACTCATCAGGTTGGTAGCTCCTAACATGACTATGTAACGCAAACGCTGTTATTGGTCCGTGTACAGATGACGTAGCAGATCTGTGTTTCGACCATGACTACCACAGTGGTGGCTCGTGCGGTTGGGGAGGAGGGTTTTAGCGAGTGGCTCTGAGCGAAGTGGGTTCGAATCCCGGAAAGAAATGGGTTTCTCTTCACCATGATCCATCATCCCTCATCGTCTCGACTAGTATGACCATTGAGTTTATTAGTGTAGGGTTAGAGACCCAGCGGCCATTGGCGGCTATCTACCAATAAATTTCCCGTGGACTCTAGTAGTACGATCTCGTACCGCTAGAAAGCGCTACACGTACCCACTGATGTCAGCGTTCCTGTGGAAAGAAAGGGATACTACGTAGTACGCGCAGAATTGAAGTCGGTTAGGTAGTAGTATCCAGATGGCGGTGGATATTGTTATTAAAGCTTTATCATCTGTTCTGATAAACATGTCAAACGGGCACGAAGTTAACAATAAGTAAGCTAATACTTTATTACAACACATTATATAAGGTTTAATACATTATATAGGCCAGGCTGTTGTACTACGTTACTAATGTAGGCCTATTAATGTAGGCCTAGGCTTATTGTAGCCTAGTAATTGCCTAGACTAAAAGAGTTGGGCCTAGACCTAGGCTAGACCTAAGCCACGTGATCGTACTACGTAGTATCCCTTCTTTCCACAGGAACGCTGACATCAGTGGGTACGTGTAGCGCTTTCTAGCAGTACGAGATCGTACTACTAGAGTCCACGGGAAATTTATTGGTAGATAGCCGCCAATGGCCGCTGGGTCTCTAACCCTACACTAATAAACTCAATGGTATGACTCTGTCTGAGCCGGGGTAGAATTCGACACAGACAATACTTTTGAAAAAGAGATATCCACCTTTCCCAAACTCCTTTGAATTTTAGTCCTCCTATTCGTCCCTTTCCTTCAATCACCCCTAGACATCTTATGACCTAGTTGTTCTCGAGTATGTTGATAAACACCAAAGAATCTTCTTCTTCTTTTCTTATACCCACAATTGACCTTTCATGTCATCATGTATTTTCTGGTAAGCCAGTAGAGATAGGACTCCTCCAAAGATTAATTTCGACTTGAATGATTGCAGATATACAAGAATCATTATTTACAATAATGTTACGACGAGATAAATGTTTTTAATTTGTGTCTAATTTTTTTAATTTAAATTTTCGTTTTGTGTTTTTGGAAAGATTGATATTGTCAATAACGCACCCCTATGGTAACACCCGTCCCCGCTCTCTGTCACAGCCTACACAAGAAGAAGGACTATGACGAGCTGGTGATAACCTCGCAGGTGTTTCAAGTTGAGGTCAAGGACACGAGGGGCGCCACCGTGTTCCCTCCTGGGTCGCACAACAGACAGAACTTTGCCTACTTCATCGTGGAGCCCAATAAGCGCGAGCTGATCACTGTCACTCACCACTTTGGAGGGACTTTTCCTGTGGTCACGTGAACGAACACCTCTAGCAAGATTTCACTTCTAGCCGTTTTTATTCGAATTACGTTTTTTTAATTCTGTGGTTGGAAAATATACGTTGATCTTTTTGATTTACAGATTATTTATTTATTTATTTAATGTCTATCGTATTCAGTTATAAAAACTGATTTACAAAGGAAGACCTTAAATAAAACATATATATAATAGGCTATGCAAACCATTAATAATAATGAAATCATAAATAAGAATAACAATAAACACCGATAACCGATATTTATAAAATAAATAACGATTAATTCATTCCACGTCTGAATTTGGGTACCCGGAAGTGTCCCGGGTAGAATTTGGCCCAGAGTGACAAAAAGAGGCGACAAAATTAGATTCTCACCTTAACCTCTTTGAATATTTGTCCTCCTCTTTTACTCCAGTCACCCCAACGACGTCATGTGACCATCTCCATGCATGTGTCCTTATGGTTGAGTTGAGTAGTTACCATAACCAGATAATCATATCGAGTAAAAGTCGTTAAAAGCAAACAAACAAACGAAAGACAAATATATAGAAGTAAAAAAATTAACTTTATTTGAACCATTGTAGATATACATACAGACTAACCCACATTACACGGTTCAACATTTTCGTCAAACTTATTGAATTCAAGGACCAAAAAGCATCAATTAATAGAAGCTATGTTGTTGCAGTTTTTTACAAAACTGTTTTTGATTCGCTTTTGTTCTTGAATTCAATAAGTTTGACGAAAGTATTGAGTCGTGTAAAGTCGGCATAAAACATGAGAAAGCAAGCAAGTCTATTAGAAAGGAAGCGATGTGATGTGTGTGTACAAAAAAAACTACGTCATAAAAGTAAAAAGTTGATTAAAAAAAACAAAATTTGTTAGAATAACCTTTGCTATTCCAGGAATTCTGTACGAGCGGCACAACGATGGTGAAATCAACGGACCGTTGTGATGTATGCGACAAATAATCTATTTGTAGCTACCTACATACAACGTTATCACTTCATGGCATGTACAGTGTTTTGAGGAAGTTAAACATTTGTAGAATAAAGTTAACTGTGATATACACAGACATCACGGAGATAATAAAAAACAAAATGTATTGGTAGTTCCCATGTTGAAATTTGTGATATTATCTGAAACAAAGTTGTCCTAACGTAAGTTGTACTCATGCCGAACTCAGATCCATTTTACAGCTCCTTTCATGCACGTAATCTCAACGAAATTCAACAGATTCCCGGGGTTCTTTCATACATTCGTAAAGTCGATATCCTGCTTAATAAACGGTCGTTTATTATCACTAATGGAGCTTTTCAAGTAGATATTAAAGAAAAGTAGAAAATTAAGTTGGTACTGCTGGATTCGGCTATTTTTACGTTGGGAGAACCTATTCATAGTTCCCACGTGACGTCACAGCGGCCATGATTGCGACACAATTGATGAGGACCAATCCTAGATCATTCGCATATATAATTCAAATTTAATAAATAAGCCTAATTTTGAATTTAAAAAGTAAACATAAGTAATAAAAACATAAGAAATTACCATGCATACTAATTTTATTAAAAAAAAAAACAGAACTAAGGATTTCTGTGTTCTACTACCACAACATCCTTCAATTGTTTCTCCAAGGCAACGTCAAAGTTTGATCACAAATGTGGCCGCCACGCGCAAAGATGTGACGTACGTGCAACCTATGAATTTCTTAAATATGGATTACACCTGAATTGCACAAGTCCTGATATTCGAGCACCGAGGGTGGTCCAACCCCGAATAGATATGAGGTCTTCCATTCACAACCAATGGGGTTGAAGATATCGGCGTCTTTCCAAAGACCTTGGAAACTGGAAGAAGCTGCGCTCGACTCGACCGACGCAGAAACGTCGCACTGATCTTCGCAACAGCTTTGATGACGATGAATATGATCATCAAGACTGCGATTATAGATAACCGTGGACCTGTTAGACCTCTAGGCGATCTGGTGTTTATCTCCATGTCTGATGGTCGCTCGTCGTAGATAAACAAGGCCTTGTAACAGTCTTCGTCCAAACCACAAGGAACAACCAAAATCAACTTACATTTCCCTGTTTTTACAACAATACATTCATTGTACTTTATTAGTGCGTCTGAAAATTTAGTTTTCGTTGTCAAGTTTTGGTACATGTAATTTGAAAATAATGTTTCGTATAGAAAACTGTCTGTCTTTTTATATTCGGATGGCAAAGATGTTGAGTTCTGTGTCTGCGAGATTTCTTTGGCTCTTGCGTCATTACTGATGCATCCTTGTGTTCCATTATCAGATTCTGGGCAGAACTGAACTTCACTTAAATCCACTTTATCCTGAGTGAATAACCTCAACACTTTCGACATGAAACTTATGTCTATATTGGACTCGAAAGTTCCCACCTCTAGAGTTTGAATATGAGTTCCTTCTAGATTATATTCAAAACCTCTAATTTTAAAAATGTTATCTTCAGGTTTATCCTTTCGATGATCGCGAATGTCGTTTGTAAGCTTGTCACATGTTGCATTTAGCACACGCACTAGAACCGACGCGTTTTTAGTATTCGCAGACAGATCGTCACCATTAATTGATGAATTGTTTACATTCCAACTTTTCGAAGCACTTGTCTTGCATTCACACGCAATCAGCAACAATAACACTATGAAATAGTACGTCCACAGTAATTTCACTTGCATCCTATATCGTAGTTAGGCCTATATCAAAACCACGTATTGGATGGTATCCTACTAAAAATTGAATTGCTATAACTTTTTTAACGTTTTACATTTTGATTAGGTTGAACATCGTGGAAAATTCTAATCTATGTTTATATTTATAAAATTGATAACCGTTTAAGAACTAACCCGGAAACATTTGTTTACAAATACACTTTGACACAAAACAGTGATATTTTTAATTTTTGAATTTTGCGTTTGAAGTCTATCTGTATCCAGTCTTTGTAAGTAAACACTGCCCACTTAGTATGAAAGCGAATTGCGGAGAATTGTTGTGTAAAATTATGAACAATCCAGTTGGTATCTTGAGGATGGTATGATGTAAAACAGACCATTCCATCTTATCGGTAACTTGTGGGAGGTCATCGGAGGTCGAATGAATCAATGTTATTTAATCGTTAACTCTTTTATTATGAGGAGATTAGACTTATCGAAATGCATTTATGAGACTTGCCCTTCTTTGTGGGGGGCGTGGATTACATGCGATATACTCATCAACAACACAATTTGATGGTATGGTCTTTACCACAATCATCAAACAGATATTAACTTCATTCTACCAATACATATGAATGTTTTTTGTAGTGTGACCACTATGAGGTTTTAATGATGATATTATGTCAGAATGTTATGTTCGATTGCCCGACCCTGTAAGTTGGAGACCTGGATTCGATTCTGCATTATATACCATCATAAAATACAGACAAATCGTGATCATAACGTTTCTTTTGAGGGCATTAAACGGATTAGCTGATTAGTTATGACTACGATAGCAGAGTTTTATTAAAACTAATTGTCCATAAGGAAATATAGACAAGCAATACATACTTTTGATAACATCATGACCCTGATAACAGTGATGCACTTAGTAATTATTATTTCGTGATGAATGACTCACTCAACTGTTTGGTCATGTGAGATACGTATATATATTTTAATGAGATGATTAAAATGTCTACTTTTTAGAATTCAGCCGTTGATAAATAAAATGCAGTTCATTATATTATTCATTATATGTTATATAAAATGCAACTCCCTTGGTAGAATAGATCCATGATAGCTCTGCCTGTCGTAAGACATGACAAGTGGCCCGACAACGTGACGTATGACAAGTTTGAGCACGTTTGATTGCTTCAAGAAAAATATAAATTCCATGGAAACAAACAAAACTAACACAAAAGGCTTTTTTTGATTATTAGAACGGAAATATTGTCGATACATTTCTACAATCCGTGGTGTGGATATTGACTTCCATTCAAGTTATGATTTCCTGATAGATGACTCTAAGTAAAGGGTTCAGTTTCAATCTACTGTGTGTCTTATTTAGACACTAAGCGATGGGGTCAGTGTAAGACACTTAGCGAATGTCTTATTTAAGCTGTGACTTGATGCGGTGTTGCACGCACAGTTGTTATATGTAATTTTATTAGATGCAGAATAAAGGTACATTTGTTAGTTAATTATTTTTTGACCCTGCTTATAATTCCCAGGCAACCAAAAGTTCTGGACCGACATGAATGAAGATGAGAAGAGACATACGGCAAAAATACAACGAGAAATCTGAGAAGGAAGAGAGAATGAAGAAAGAAAAGTTGATAAAATTAAGAAGAAAGGAGTGGACGACAAAACTGAGCAAGCTCATGATGAACGATAGAGAGATATACACGAAAGTCCTCTTTGCGGGCACCGGTCACCACGAGAAGGGACCCACCTCGACCGGAAAATCGTTTAAATGTTAATACTCATTATAGTTGAAAACGGCGTTCTTCGAATTTCGTTCCGATGAAATATAGCACGAGATATACACTTTTATTTCCGTTGTTGATAACGATTGATGTAGACATGGATGTGGTAGGACCATTAAACGTTCCGGTCATATTCACGATATGTCATCTCATTACGTTTTAAATGTTTCCTGTGTGTATCGGGCGTTCTACATTTTCGTGGTATTTAATGTAGAGTGATAATGCTCGGATATCACGCTCCAACCTTGATGTATTCCTTAAAAAAATCAACCATCAAACAAAATTATTTAACAGAAATACTCGTCACTGTCACGAAACAGTTTTGAAAGAGCTACGTGTATTTCGATTCATCAAAATCTGGAGTTTCCAACATGAAAAGAATAGTGTTTTGCGCTCTTGTTACCTTGATTCAGGTATTTAAAGTTTGGTTGACGTGTGAGAGTGTTTCTTCCTCAGTCTGAAGATTTTTGTAGAGTAAAAATAGACTAAATAAAAAGAGGTAAAACAATTTAATTTTCTGTGCGTGGCACGGCCTCAATTTCATCAATTTTGTAAGAATGAGTTGAGAATGACGATGTTTGATTTGGCGTTTTATTTATATTTTCAAGACTTTTCGTACAAGATTTTGGTTTTTCCCCACGTATTCTGTACCAGATCGCATTTTTATCACGCATCCAAAGTTATCACAAACAATTGTTGCTTGGTAAATTCAGGCAAGGAACAAATTTTCACGAAACATATTCAAATGCATTGCACAATACTTAATTCTTCGCTCAGTAGGTAGTAGATGTTTTTTTATTTTTTTATTAGACCGGTTCAAAAAATTTGCAAAAACGTTTGCTAATTTTTAATTTTTGGTATTTAACGACGTAGTCTACCGTTAGGTAGAACAAGGAAGAGTGGGAACCACATTTAATAGGCTCTTACGACCAGCAGGGTCACCTTACACAAAATTCTCCCCCGGGTCCAGATAGAATATGTATTAGGAATTAGCAGATCCGCCCGAAGGTTTTAAATTATCCCTAATTGACCTGTATACAAGTACATGGTAGGAACTTGATAAATAGATAATTATAACCAGTGGTGTATTCCTAAAATATAAAGTGCCTAGGCGGTCGAATTTACGTGTGCACCGGGGGGGGGGGGGGGGGGGGGGGGGCGATGGCGATTGGTTTTTTGGTTTTAAGTGGCCGGAAAAGATTTTACAGAAAATAAACCTGAATGCATGAAGACGTTAAGGTAACATATTTTTTCTCAATTATAGATATTGTGAATACTACATGGGTTCTTGAAATTTAATGTCAAAAAGTGCCTAGGCTAGCCTAGCCTCCAAATAAAAATGCCGCCTAGGATCGAATACACCACTGTATTTTAACTTGGGTCCAGTCTTACAATGTCCCAATAGCTATTTATTCATCGAATAGCTTGTTGTCTCCACGGCAACGACCAACCAAAACTCATGAAATCCTCCAAATAGCTTAATTGCTACAAATAACTTTCTTATTAGGAGATTGTAAGAACGGCCTTTAATACTATTTGACTCGGATGTGACGTAAGCATGTGACTAATTTAACTTTCCACATCTCCCGCCAGATTGCGGTGTCGCAAGACGATGGCGAATCCGAGGAGGGTTGCAAAAAACTCTCTGGCCAATCACTGCAAGTGATCTGTTCCACGCAAGACGGGCCAGTTCCCTGCGACGAGGCCGGGGTTGGAAGCTCGGCGAGGGTTATTTGGAAATCCTCGGTGGTGCCCAAAGGGGCCAAGACGGGATACACCCCCATCGAATGCGTTTACCCCGGTGTATGGAAGAAGAAGAAGAACACTAAGTCGGGTAGGGGTATGTTTCATAACCGTATGACGTCATAGATGACTGTGTCGGAGCCAATCAGAGGATGAACCTTTGCTCCACTCATCTATGACGTCATACCCAATGATGACGTCAGCATTCACAAGGTTCACGTGGAACGAACTCAGTTTAACTTTGCAGGGCTATTTTTGCACTAAACCCCTAGGCCTATATAGGTCTCTCACAGCAAGAAGTAAGATAGTATCAGGACCGCCCACATTTAGTTTCCAACTTAACAAGCGTGAATCACTGACGTTTTTCCCGATTATCTAGTACAATTTGGTTGCGGTAAGTTTTTTGACGGTAACGCACAAGAAAGTGAGCAAGCAGGTTTCCGTCAAAAAACTTAACGCAACCAAATTGTACTAGATAATCGGGAAAAAACGTTAGTGATTCGCTCTTGTTAAGTTGGAAACTAATTGTGGGCGGTCCTGACTCCCCTGACACTATCTTACTTCTTGGTGCGAGATACCTTTACCACATCAAGGATCTCCCCCACCATGGATTTGTTCTTAGTCCTTCTGGTTGAAGCTAATACCAGTATCGACCTCGGATCCTTATTTACCATCTATAATTTAATCATGTTCCTTAGGGGATCATTGACGACCTTACGATGGTTACCTGCAAACGGTGCGCGTGTACTTTCTACTCAGAGGTAGCTGATCGGTAAGACGCGAGACTCTAATTCAGGAGGTCACGGATTCGATTCCGGTCACCAGCAATCCTGACTGAAGGTGTTGAGTCCCATCCTAACAGCCATTGAACTTTCCTCTCCAACTATGCATACACCCTAACATACCTAATTGTTTATTATTTCACGCCAAATGGCAGTATACGCTGTATGTGAAATATTGCATGGATAAATAACTAAATAAATTAGTCACCTTAAGAGGGATACAACAGGTAAAACTAGTGTGCACCCTGTAACGGGTATTCATACAAAACATTATTATTACTCAGTGTAATACTGCATTTACGAGCGTGCAATAGGACGCCAAGAATTTGTCGACTATCGTTGAATTAACGCCCATTAAACGGACAGGAGATAATAATCTGAGGTCGATATGCGAGCATTTCGTTGTGACATGTTTTAAAATGCTACGTGTTTGAAATAAAAACACACAACACGAACAGTAAAACCTCGGTCATAACATAAAAATGAACTTGTTAATTTACCGTTAATTTTCGAGAGCATATCCTCTCTTCGTCACACGCGAGGATGAGGAAGAGAGCAGTGGATGCTCTCGAAAATTAATGCACTGTTTTTTTTATGTTACGAACGTGGTTACTGTTCGTGTTTTGTATTTTTATTTAAAATTCTCGCGGTCTAAGGTTGGAATTCATAGTCGGCCCCTACACCTAGGGGCACCCATTGTTGCTATGGATTTGTTTTGTTTATGGGAAATAACATGGAAACAACTGTTATCTTGGTAACAATGGGCGCCCCTAGGTGTAGGGGCCGACTATGAATTCCAACCTAAGAGTCTTGGTTTTGTGTATGCACAGGTGGTTCGAGCAGGGACAGGGAGAGAGACAGAGACAGAGACAGAGACAGGGATAGGGACAGGGATCGCGGTGACGACTACAGACAGGTGCAAAACTTCGGCTCCTACAAGTTCTACAAGGAAATGACCTCCTGGGCAGCCTCGAACCGGACTTGCATGAGAGACGGAGCGACAATCATCATCGTCGACTCTGTTGCCGAGATTAACGCTGTCTATCAAAGTTTTCCAGAACTAGCGGAGGAAGAGGTCGCTAAATTTGGTATTCCCATGGGCGTTACCGCTGACTCCAGGAGCGGGTTCATTACAGATCTTGGTAAGTTGCTTAACGACGTCATAGGGGAAGACTGGAGGAAAGGGACAAGTAGGAGGACAAAATAGATTTAAAGGGGTTTGGAGGCGACCTCTCAGAGCGATAAGTTTAGATAGATAGCGATGGATGATAAATGAAGAATTAGATTTTAGATTTACTTGGGTTTAATTTTGTAAAAATTTTTACGACAATAATGATTACATAATTACCCATTTAATGAAATAAATAGTTTTGCTGTATATCAATGAATTAAATATATATATATATATATATATATATATATATATATATATATATATATATATATATATATATATATATATATATATATATATTAAAACACTTAAGCTTTCGTGGCCAGAATTTATGTCAATAAAATTAAAATAATTGCGGGTTATTCCGCCACGACCTACCTCCATATTGTGCCGACGTTTCAGGAATCTTATGGATCCTATCCTCAGGGCGTCGAACTCTCAACTCAAGTTGAGAGTTCGACGCCCTGAGGATAGGATCCCGCAATTATTTTAATTTTATTGACATATAATAATAATAATAATAATAATAATAATAATAATAATAATAATAATAATAATAATAATAATAATAATAATAATAATAATAATAATAATAATAATAATAATAATAATAATAATGAGTCTTTATTTTTAGTTTGGCGAAGCTTAAGGCCATAAGGCCTTTTCTTCTGCTTGACCAAACATATTTCGTTACAATTTGTGGTTACAATAGTGTTTACAATAACTTAATAACTAGATCTAAAACTAACATTGAAACTAATACTATACAATCGTAATACTTATACTTATAAATGATCACGGAAGCACATTTAAATAAAATAAATAAGCACAAAATAGCCTGTTTTGCCAGCAACACAAACACACCTATACTAGGAAAACGCTCTGTTTGACGCGTTGATAAGCGAGCGCGTCCATATCTACGAACGTTCTGGCGAAAAGATCTCAAAGCTAATAAAAACAACAATTAACAACAATTCAAGAATGTGCATTTCAAATTTTTTTCTTATTTCCATAGCTATTATACTTCCCGATATTGTTGAATGCAGTGCAATTTGCGTTGCTAAGAATTTTCGTTGTCTGTCTAGTGTTTTCGCGGCGGTCCGCCACCGTTACTAATAGTTATTGAGTGTAACTTTGTAACTTTTCGAACGATTTTGCCTCAAAACTATACACCTTCAATCCACATCGAGGCTTGTGGATGGTCCAAATTTCAAGTTGATCGGACTATCCGTTCGACCGCTATCGACAGACATAAAAACAAAACAAAAAAAAAACAGAACGAAGTGCCATAAGAGTCTCGTGGAGACGCTCGCTTCGCTCGCTTAATTTATTTACATTTAAATACTTAATTAAGCGAGCGAAGCGAGCGTTTCCACTTGACTCTTATGGCACTTCGTTCTGTTTTTTTGTTTGTTTGTTTTTTTTTTTGTTTTTGTTTTTTTTTTATGTCTGTCGATAGCGGTCGAACGGAAAGTCCGATCAACTTGAAATTTGGACCATCCACAAGCCTCGATGTGGATTGAAGGTGTATAGTTTTGAGGCAAAATCGTTCGAAAAGTTACAAAGTTACACCATAGTTACTGCAAAATATTTTTCTGAAACAAAATGGCGGCAAAATGTGAGATAGCCAGATTTTTCTACAGATTTTTCCGGTCACGAATATGTTTATGTAAGGGCAATCTGATAAATATTGGCAAAGTTACACGAAAGTTACTCGAAAATATTTTTCTAAAACGCAGTAACGGCAAAATGTGAGGTGGCTATCTTATAGTAAATTTTTGTCCGGTCACGAATATACTAATGTAAACGCGATTTGATACATATTAGAGGCAGAAATTACATTTCTATTGCTGTCAATAACTATTAGTAACGGTGGCGGACCGCGGCGAAAACTTGACAGCGAAAATTCTTAGCAACGCACATTGCACTGCATCCAACAATGTCGGGAAGTATAATAGCTATGGAAATTAGAAACATTTTTGCAATGCGCATTCTTGAATTGTTGTTAATTGTTGTTTGTATAAGCATTGAAAGCTCTTCGCCAGAAAGTTCGTAGATATTGACGCGCTCGCTTATCAACGCGTCAAACAGAGCGTTTTCCTAGTTCTAAAGAATGAGTGTTTGTGGTGGAGATCTCTCATTTAGACAGGTAGGTTTTCGTATTTACTGTAGAAATCTGTATGTTTTTTGAAAAATTTGTAGAATTTGACACTTTTCAATTTTCTGGAAGCTTATTAATTTCATATTTGACGACAATCGTCTTGATGACTGGACCCACAGCGGTCCTGAAACAACTACATGACAAGGTCGTGTTACATTTAGTTATTATTACATTTTAAGTATTTATTTATTATTTATTGATTACATTTATCGAATATTGATTATTAAAGATATTAAAATTCCATTTTTCTTAAAAAACGTACTTAAATGTGTTGCTTATATTTCTCAACCTTACAATGTAACAAGATTGTATCAAGATTATTCTTGCAAGGGCATACACACACACCGAGAGCTGTTTTATGTATAGGATTTTGAAAAAACAATCTGAACTGAATTTTTTTGTATGTGGTTTTAAATTGTATTTTCATTTGAATGATTATATTTGAACGGTAGACCATGGATGTATGGATAACGGATGTGCTTCTGATCCTGCAGGCGGGCTGTTCCCCGGCAACTCTGGCTTAGTGTGGGGAAGCGGCGACCCTTCCAAGATGATAGGAGAGAACTGCGTCTTCATAAGGGTTCCCGCCAACACTGTGCACGATAAAAACTGCGAGATCCACAGCTCTCCCTTCATCTGCGAGATGAGAAAATGAGGCTACTGCGCATGCCTAGTTTCTTGTGCTTCAAGTGTTAGAAACAGGCTACTGCGCATGCCTCGTTTCTTGTGCTTCAGTGTCAGAAACAGGCTACTACGCATGCCTCGTTTCTTGTGCTTCAAGTGTCAGTAACATATAGGCTACTGCGCATGCCTCGTTTCTTGTGCTTCAGTGTCAGAAACAGGCTACTGCGCATGCCTCGTTTCTTGTGCTTCAAGTGTCAGTAACATAGGCTACTGCGCATGCCTCGTTCTTGTGCTTCAGTGTCAGTAACATAGGCTACTGCGCATGCCTCGTTTCTTGTGCTTCAAGTGTCAGAAACCTAGGCTACTGTGCATGCCTCGTTTCTTGTGCTTCAGTGTCAGAAACAGGCTACTGCGCATGCCTCGTTTCTTGTGCTTCAAGTGTCAGAAACAGTCTACTGCGCATGCCTAGTTTGAAGTGTCACACACATGTGTTTTAATGTATTCTCACTGACACCAATATAAACTTTGTATTTCAATGTACTAACAACATCTTATTTACTTATTTACAACTCTACTATGGAGTAGTAGGGAGCCTATATAGTCCCAACTCACAATGCCAGTCAAAATAGACTAGTGTGTCAAGAAAATAAACTGATATGAGTAGAAGTTTATCTGTCAATAGTTCATTGTTGTTTTATTGTTAAACCATCAATGGCGCTGAAAGGAGGTTGCTTAGCAACGCTATCTATGTGTGTGTTTGAGTTCGCTACTATGGGCGAGCGTGAGGTCCGTAAATTCGCTAACGGGGGCTCGTCGAACTCATTTCAGGTTAACAAACCTTCGCTAGGGGATTGATGGACCTTGGGACGAGCGGAAGAAGGGTATTAGCATGTTTTCCTACTAACCATCACTCACCGTTTAGTGTTCCAAATAATGGGGTCAAGATGTTTTTTAAAACAAAACTATTGTGAAGGAGCGATACCAAACTAAAACTTCGTAATTTTACAAATTTCGATAGAAATTTCAAAACGTTTATAGCTCCAAGCTGAATAGGCAACACGCGTACGATTTTTTTTGTTAAACCAAACACTTAGTTTAATAGTATTAGATACAAAAAGTATATAAATGCAAGTCACACGTAAAAAAGAAATTTTTAAATAGGTTTAATGTGGTCGCATTTATTGAAGTTTAAACTGGGGATCTGAAACGCGTACAGGTGGCTGTGACGCAATGGTTCTGTAGACGTGGTGTTACAGACCAATCGCTGAGGCGGTGAGCGTACACAGTACAAAACCATGACGTCAAATCCACTCTACATGGCGGCGGCTCGTTTTTCGCGCCCTTTTATTTATCGTTACTAAACCAATTATTCTGAGGCATAGACTGATCCGTTTTTCAAAATTCAAAGACAAAAAATTATTAAATGAGAGACAAGGTATTTAAAAATCGATTAAAATTTTCATACGCGTGTTCCCTATTCATTGTACTTCACGAGTAATTAATTGAATTCAAATGATTTTAATGAGTATAGAACATTTTGAAGTGTACAATAATGTGTCATGTCTTTTTTTTAAATTCTCTGGCGATACTGATGCTATCTCTCGGGAAACAAGCGAACTAAACAAACAACTCGCGCGCTATCTGTGTTTACGCTACTCCAACTGTAATTACTGTGCCATACATGAATGGCATCGAGATAATTGCATGTTTACGCTACGTTATTGTCTTATAGTCAGTATTAATGGCAATGTTTGTACAGGTAAAATCGCCGAGGTCATCATTTATATGATTGATTTCGAGTTAACGACTACAAGAACTGTCATAACAAACTGTGGGTTGCATATTGTATGTGTGAGCATTGACAGTAAAGAAAACTTCGACTCTGTTTATTTGAAACTTGTCCTAAGCTCGTGAATGTACAAATATTTGCACCGCGCACTGAGAAATTAAAAGGTAATATATAAATATAGCTAATGTATTTTCTTGAGATACTCATGACGTCATAGAAAACATTTTTTCGTGTGTTGCCAAGCATCGCTCTAGAGTGGAGACAAACAAACAAATTATCGTCACTCACAATTTTGAACACGGTACTGAATTCAATGTTGTATTTTGCTTATAAAATGACATCATTTAGCATATTTTGTTTTAATTCATGGGATTATTTAAAAAAAGCAATCATTGGGCTGAAAGTGGAGGTTAAAGTAAATTATTTGCAATTATTGTTAGAGGTAGAATACATTTTTGGTTGTTACTATTATTTGTGTTGTATTTTAGTGTTTATTTTTTCGAATCCCGATGTTTGTAGCATGCCTGAGTCCGGTATAATAATAGATCCAGAGTACTGTGATATATCGCAGCGCATGCGTAAGCATCACAACCATCATCATCATCCAGAAAATGTGGGATGCAATAATCACATTATTTTAGCTTTCAAGTCAGCGTCGGCAACATAGTAGCCTACACACCTTAGTGTGATTAGCAGTTACTGAATCCGAATCGCAAAAGCAACCAAGACAATCAATAAAGATAGAAGTATATCCTACTATATAATAAAGCTTATTACCCTATGATAACCACTTCCTTTGTTGCGACAAACAAAATACTACTTCAACATTATGAAGAAAAGTATTGCGGACAAACCAGTAATTGAAATATTGCCAGAAACATTAAAATGCCATTTGGTATTCATTGGTAAACCTCGTTTACTTCTGGTTACGTTTTTGTTCTTGTTGTATTTCTTGAAAATGGGAACGCAATGCCAATTATTACAGTAGCAATTTTAACTCTCTTATCCATCATAATGATACCTTGCCCGTTGTGCTGCTTACAAAACAACACTAACGACATGACACCTATAATCAGCTACTGTCCAGAATCTTTGGACAATTGTGAAATGACGCATTAGCGAAGCAGCAAACATCAAATTGCATCAGATTGTTATGTGTTTATTGAATTCTAAAAAGAGGAGAGTATTAGTATTTACATGAGCATATTCGTTCAGCATGTTTGGATTTTTTTTCTGCATTTACACCCCTTTTGCCACCATAACTCAAGACGCACGCGGAGGATTTTCAGTAATTGTTCAAAACAGTTAACTGAACACGCGTGCAAATTTTCAGCTTGTTCTGAATTTTGTCCGGGTTCACCCCTTATAAAGGAGATGGTTGCGGAATCCATCGCACGCGGTCATGGGAAGATAAAGGTTGTAACAGTGACGGTCAAACCAGACTAGTAGACCGTTAAATTTACAGAGGTAGTATAGAAGATGGTGCAGATCGGAAACCACATGGACAGATTCAACCGGAAGTTGACGACGAAGTTGAACCCTTCTAAGCGGAAGGCGGTGACTGTCAACGAGGTGATGCGTCGGGACGCCGAAGTCGCCGTCCCCGTCGCCGTCGGGTCTGTTCGGAGCAGCTCGGGTAGCGACGCCGACGACCCGAACTCGTTCCACAGAGCGATGAGGCCCATCCTGAGCATAGCGCAGATGTTTGGACATGTCCCCGTCGACGGGGTGGCCGGGAGGAACGCGGACACGCTCAGGTAAGCCCCGCCCATTTTTCCTCTTCTTACTTTCTCACTTCTCTTCATACTTTCCGGCTCTCTTTGCGATCCAAACGCCCACCAGCCGCTCAAGTCCCATTTAGCCGACCCCCGTGATGTGCAATAGATCTGATTCAACCAATATCGATAGCGAGCTCGTCGTAAAACACCAAATACTATAACAAAGTCTTCTTCTTCGTCTTCTTTCGAACACCTAGAGTTGGAAATTATGCCATTCTCTGTCTAGTTGCCCCTCCATTAGATCCCTTTCTGCTGTCAGGGAGACACATGTCACAAGATGTTCTGCGTCCTGGTCTTGTTCTTTGCAGAGTGGGCATGTTCTTGTATCCACCACTCCTATTTTGTGCAGATGGGCTAGCTTGAAGGTAGTCGTGACGGTGATAACAAAGTGATAAATAACTAAACGGCTAAAGGGAATCCAATGGAACCTAAGGTTCTGGTTCTGTCTCACAGGTTCCGATGGCGCAGTTTCAAGGTCGCCTACACACTGTTCTGTGTCTTCAGCTCTGTTTTCATGCTGTCTATCCACGTGAGCGATCTGTTCATCCACGAAGGGTCGGCATCATTCACAAGATCTTGTAAGTGCATCAATTCTCATTGCACAACACAGAATAATGTACTAAAATCTTGATTATTGGTGATAATTTCTAGACATTTCACTTTGTTTCAGCGTCCATTTTGTTTTGCTCGGTGGCCATTTTGAATCTCACATTTTGTTTGATTTTGGCCAAAAACTGGCCATTCTTGCAGCAAAAGATACAACATTTGGAAGTAGCCATGAATCCTAACTATGGCTATCCAAAGAGTTTGAGCCGCAATTTGAGAGTTGCTACATATACAATATTAATTGCATCAATAGGTAAGCTCGATTGCGTATTACATTTTCATTAATTTTATTGAAATAACAGCTTTATTTAAAGACGTAAGTGAGCAATCTTCTTACACATAAGTTTAATTGATTTATATCTTCGTAAACACAATGTTTGAGTAAGATCCGAGAGCTCACATGCAGTGATACGTAGTACAGACTCCAAGGTATCAGTAACAGCCGCTAGGTGACCGCGTAAAACAGTTTTACCTCACCTGCTAACGAATATACTACATACATTTACGAATCAAGTCATGTATCAAAAAGCAAGACTATGAAGACATCATTAAAAAAAAGAATGTGACCTCTTCGCCCCGCACCGTCCACTCCAGGATATGACGTTTCAATGTTATATCACACATTATCTTCAGACGATCTTAGTCTGTCCGTAGCACCTGTTACTGTGTTCTGACTTCTTGATCGCAGAGCTTAGATACGCTTCCTAGCGGGAATACTTGTCCCTAGAGCCAAGAAGTACTGACGTAGCACGCTCGTATATATCATTGTGCAGATTGCACGACATTGCACTTGTTTGTAAACAAAGAGCACCACAAGTACTCGTTGTGGCCGCCATGTTAGACCGAATTCGTCCTTGGGATAACGAATAGTGTATTTCACTATACAGATTCATTCAAAGATCGAACAGAAATGCACTATATTATAATCTGTTGAGTACAATACTGTTCACAAGTGTTTGTTCCAGTGGAACACTGTATATCTCGTGGAAAGGAGGTTACCCAGGCCATGAAATGCTCCGAGTTTACCCTAGAGTGGTTGCGGATCTACTACACCGGGACCTACACCATTATATTCACGTACATCTTCAACTTCTCCTTCATTGTTGCTGCTGTTCTTGAGCACACTCGCTTGGTGCAAGTGTTCTCATGGAACTTCATGGACATCATTGTGATTGTGTTCAGTTTCATGCTTACGAGCCGGCTGCGACAAGTTAGTGCAAGGTTGCACGCGGTCAGGAACACGGTAGGTGTTACACTTGTTACTCCAATGACGTATTGCAGCTCCAGCAGATCCGTGTCTTCCATGGACGCTGATCCAAGAGAGTGGAATACAATTAGAAGTGGCACTATATGATGTAAATCATAACGATCACCTTTAGGGTCCAGTGTAGAACTTGGCCCAGGGTGACTTTTCAAATCGTAAGATGTCATAAAAAAGCCTCAAAATTCTCCTATAAATCTATGTTTTCGTTCTTCTATTGTCCAATCTCCCTAGTTGTAGAGTACGTCGTTACAGACTAAATAATAATGATAAAATTATAGAAATAGGAATCTTAATTCTCGTCATATTTTGCAAACACGTAAAACTATAAATTTACACTGATAAGTGATAAACGGTCCGACGGTAGGAGTGCTGAAAGCAGATAACTTATTTTAATAAAGGAAACTCTTTGCATTGCAGATTATGTCTGAAAAGTTTTGGAGTCAAGTCCGCGAAGATTATAACAATCTATCGAACCTTGTGAAACTGATCGACGAACACATCAATAAAATAATTCTACTGACGTTCGCCAACAACCTCTACTTTATTTGTCTTCAACTTCTGAAGAGTATGCAGTAAGTACATCATTGTGTTACATATTTAGCAGTTGTGACTTGTGAGTGTAAATTTGTCATGTTATTTTCGTACCCCTCCACGAGTAAATTAGCTGGATTCTGTTAAAATTGTATAATGGCTTTCGTGTTAGGTCAAATAAACATATCCCGGGTATGTCAATCACTTCTGGGTGTTCTACCACACCAGCAGGGACGTCCCCATGTCCCCCTCTTAATACATTATGTAATAAATATAGTTATTCCTCTTCTGCATGGACTCAGTAAACTGATTCCTCATTTCCAACCTAAACATAAGTCGTAATAGTTTCAATAGCTGTCGTCACTAATATATTAGAAACGAGTTCTTTTCCCCAACAATAAAATAATCTTCCAGAAAGGGTTCAATTCAAAGAAAAACGGTATGGACTCAATCATAGACCAAAATGTACCAAATTAAGAATAAGAAAAAGACATGAGGAACACTACACTCCTAGGTTTCTTTGTTCAGCGAAGAAGTTAATGATCCGTGAAGATGCCAGTAATGAACCCAAAATTGTGAAGGTCTCAAACGCTGGAGGATGCGGCTACGGTCAGGTGTCTAAAATGCCTCCATTTTGTTTCTGACAGGAAAGAGATGTCGGTATCACAGTCCATCTACTTCTACACCTCCTTCACGCACCTGTTGCTAAGGTCTACGGCCATGTGTCTGATTGCCGCGAGTATCTACGAGGAAAGCTTGGAGCCAAAGCCTGTCCTCTTCTCTGTTCCTTCAGAATGCTACTCGAACGAGGTGCGTGTGTGCGTGTGTGCGTGTGTGCGTGTGTGTGTGTGCAGCCATTATACATCAAGGCTTGGATTCACAAAGATGCCTAACTCTTAAGTTGTCCTAAGTTAGGCAAATCCTAGCTAGATAAATCAAAATATATCTTCTTTGGGTATTACGACACATTTACAATTAAAATATTATTAGTTAAATTGTTGATATTTTACTGTTTCATCTTTATGACATTGCAGCATGATATATGCGTGATTTATATCACTTAGAGTAAGATTTACCTAAACTAGGACGTCTTAGGCATTATTGTGAATCTGGGCTCAGGATCCAAACACTCTATGTGCTGTATGGATTAAGTTCCGATTTTTGCTCAGTTTTTGGAACCTTAGCATAAGTTTCATCAAAAACAAAGAAACAATAAGCGGTGGGAAGTAAAAACTCCACAGCAACCTTGTGGATGCTGACGTCATGAATGAGTGAAGCATTTGACAAAGTCATCCACTGATTGGCTTCGACTCACTCATCTATGACGTCATCATTATGTTCTGTTCTATGTCCCCAGGTGCAGCGGTTCATCAAGCAGGTGGCAACAGATACGGTCGCATTGACCGGCCTCAAGTTCTTCTCAATCACTAAGATGCTGCTGCTCACGGTCAGTCCTGACTCTTTACTTTGCATCCGATTTGTTTTTGCTCAAATGATGTGTGCTTGATTGATTGATTAATATTTTGGCTTAGCAAAGATGTTTACGTTAGAAAACAAATAATTATTAAGTGGGAGCTTAATCAGAAATTCAATCCAATATACTAAAGCAAAATGATAAAAATGTTTATATGAAAACAATGCTGTTATGTTGCCTAAGGAGGACACTTATGTATATATATTTAATGTCTATCCTATTCAGTTGTAACACTGATTTATAAATGAGAAGGTATTTTGAATGATAAGCGCCGAGAAATGTAGGAAGTAGGCCTATAGGGCTGTATTCGAATCTGTGTTGATATGGTGAAACGTGTAGAGTGTAGATCACAGCTTTGTAAATCACACATTGTAAAGAGCGAAAGCTCATTTTGGTCAATAAAAATACTACTACTACTACTACTACTGCCAATCGTAATGGGCGAGAAAATGAGGTTCCCCTTCCCCTATCCTCTTTTTTGAATATTACTCCTCCTATAAGGTGTATTCACGTATTGCGCATGGTGGCCACATTGGAGGCCACAATGGCATGTGATTGGTAGTTCATCGGTACTATGTTTCAGCTGGCGTTTGATGCAAATTCAACTGTTCTCTAACTTTGGTTTGCTATTATCACTTAAAATCAACATAAACAAACTCTTTTGTCTCGATTACTCTTTTAATCGTTTACAAAAGCATACAATAATCATTTTCGTACACTTTATCGGGGGATATACGTGTTCAAACTTGTCATACTTCCCCGTAAACAATATTATTCGTTTTCTATTGACAGCTAAATGAAACTTGAAATAGTACTATAGGTGGCCTCCAATATGGCCGATGTGACGTCACGTGAATACTCACTATATACTTGTCCCTTTCCACCAATCACCCCCCCAATGACACATGAGTTACTTGTCGAGTACGTCGTTAAACACGAAGTAACCAAGACACTAACACCAGATCGTGTTTTGTCGTGTCTACAGGTGGTTGGAACTATTGTGACCTACGAGATTGTGCTGATACAGTTTGACGACGGGACAGAGACGAAAGAAAACAAAGACTTGAACCCATTTTGTCCGAACAAAACATTGAGTTAGGAGTTCGGCTTGTGACCTCTCAAGTTGCGAGTTAACAGTGACGTCATGAGTACTGGAGTACTGGAGTACTCTCACGTACTCTCACGTACTCTCAGTTTATTTAAGTATACTTTTATATTAATGTCAATTTATTATTATCATCAATTATTGTTCTCACAATTAATAATTCATATTTATGTGAAATCTATTGACTTATTGTAATAACGAAGCACTCAATAAATTCAGTTGTTCTGAATCGGTCTTGTTGATTCTGACATTTGTCCGCAGCTGTTCGCACTGTCCAATCACTGATAGTTTTGCATTTGAAATATCGATCTTTGATTGGTTATCGCTCACTTTTCGATGGTGTTCGGAGCCTACAGGGTTGGTTTAGTCGCTTTAAATTAAAGCCTCCCACAAATCAGTTCCGTTACTGAGTTGGTAGACTCTAAATGTGAATGTATTTTATTTTATTTTACGTTGTAGTGGTTGGCTACGGTCAAAGGGGTCTTATAGCCCTATGTAGCCCACCTTAAGTCAATAAATATCAATGACATATCAATAGAAAATACTCGAACGAACTCCGATCGAGAAATAATTAGTCGTGTGATTGACTTTTATTCTATATGTTATGTTTGTCCTATTCAGTTATAGATATGATTCGTTCGTCTGGAATCAATCAAGTAGCTTGATCTAGATTAGAAAGATCATGATTTTCTTACTCGGTCCCGGTAGGAAAAGCAAGTGTTACGGTGTAGTTCCTCTTTGCAGCAGATGTTCCAATGATGGGAAAGTATTATGACTGTGTTGGATACAAATCTCCTGTTGGTTTGAGACAAAACTCACCGATGGACTAAATGCAACACACACATTCACAACAATTAATTATCAACATTAAAACAACTGTAAATTAAAATAGTTCGTTTTAAAATAAATTGATTTGCAATAATAACACTATTTTGTTTTTGTCATTTTTACCCATTGATCCCAGATACGAATTTAAAAGAGAAGGTATATATTTATGCTTTAGCAATATGTTCTATCATGTGCTCTACGTATGCATATTATATAATATGTGTGAAAGAACATTATAAATCTGTTGATATCGTTCAAACAGCGTGCATGGTAGGTAAGTGCTATTATATTAAATAATTCAACTAGTTTTACACAAACACCTCACGCCATGTCTATAACAATACTTTCTATCTTTCAGATTCTATCTCTGGGGAAATAACGTACGACTCCCGCGCTATCTCTTATTTGCGTAGCTTCAACTGTACTTACTTTGTAAACAACAGCCTACAAACAGATCAATATATCCGGTAATTGTAGCTTACAACTGTAGTGTTATTGCAATTGTGTGTGACTGGAGTAAGGAAAATAACAGCAAGTCTGCTCGTATATTAATTGGATTTGCAATGAATTGCATATTGTGTGTGACTGGAGTAAGGAAAATAACAGCAAGTCTGCTCGTATATGATTCGGCTTGCAATGAATGACCATTCACAACACCGACTGTGCATGTGTTGCATGTTGCGTGTATTAACGTAGTAGCGAGAACTCGAACATTTCTCACAGGATCGTGAATAGAAAATATCGTTATCATTTTGTTTTCAGCCGTAACTGCAAGGTAGGATATATTTATTGTTCGTTCTGTAGTCACACGAAGTCATGCACATTGTTGACTGCATGCCGTGCAATAGGAATACATTTACTATCCGTAATTTTATAGCGACCCCCCCTCTCCCCCCTTCCCAAGAAGTGTGAGACATCTAAAATTTAAAATTGAAATTATAAAAAGCCAGATACGATAAAGATATATATGTTCGTCATGAAGAGCTGCCAATTGGTTTGAGTTATGTATAAAAGTATAGACAAATTTAGATTATTTTAACTGTTAAATTATTTTTTCGAGATTATGGCCAATTATGGGTGCGTTTCAGTCGTGGCCAGATTAGTTTCATTCAATGAAATAGTGGCCACGGCCAGATTGAAGCCAGAGAGCCACAGACGATTTAAGTGACAAATTCAAAATATGGGTATGTAGCTGTAGGCATTGATTCGTAATGCGTAGAAAGTTATAAATAATTTCGTCTAACAGTGTTTGAACGAGGTTGTGTTTCTGCTATGCTAACACACCGTTAGAGGTAGCTTAAAAAAGCGTTACTGATTCGGGAGGTCAGCGGTTCGGTTCCGGCCACCGGCAGTCCTGACTTTTCCTTTACGTTCTTTTCCCGACGTTTTCCTCAGTCGTAAAGTCTAATGTTGGCTAATAATACGATTAGATTCTTGTTGCTTTAAGTCTCGGTTATTAAGACGATGAGGGATGATAGATGAAGATGAAAGACAATTACAAAAAAAAAAACTCGTGTCTTAGTGCAGTTCACAACGGTTGAATTGTCACACACGTGCGTCAACATCGCACGCACATGTGTGACAACACCGCACGCACATGTGTGACACAATTTAAAACCGTGTGTTGTCTCCATCTCTTCAACTTTCAAACCGCTCCGTTTTTGGTAAAAACGCACTGCAATGTGACACTGCACTTATGCGGTAGTCGAACCCACGTCCCTGGGAGTCACACGCCTTCGACCTGCGCCCCAACCGTCTGAGCCACCGCAGACGGCTGTAGCGATTACTAAATAATGAAATATTGCATGTGACTTACTCAGAACAGCTTCTGGAAGTGATGCCCCTGGTTGGTTAGTCGCTCCGGCTTCTGTCTGTTTAGTAAACACACTATCAGCACTGTGCTGGGATTCATAAACACTT
The DNA here is from genome assembly GCA_945910005.1 of Isoperla grammatica. NCBI lineage: Eukaryota > Metazoa > Arthropoda > Insecta > Plecoptera > Perlodidae > Isoperla > Isoperla grammatica. Next base: position 4,328,440 of record OX246748.1, read on the forward strand.
ATAAACACTTTGATAACTTTGTCTGACTGCCACTGTCGTAACTGTGTGGACACCAGAACACTAGTGACTGTTGAAGACACTGATTGAGACGTAGTTCTCCCCACCCCTCGGACACCGGCCTTGGCTGACTCATTCACCCCGCTATAAGCCTATAGTAGTACTACGCCATTGAGCACTCCCATTCAATTTTCAGATTATAGCAAGGAACAGAAAACAATCGTCTCTGTCTACTTGAATTTAAAAACGGGTATATTCTGTACATTTAATTCTAGGGGGGTCAGGGGCAACTGTCACCATATGTCAACGCCCCGCTTGAATACATGACACCTTTAGTGTATTGTAATTTGGTCACAGTTCGGTTACAATACGCGGAGGATTACTTGTGCTAGCACATGAGGTTCTAATTTGGGAGGTCTCGGCTTCGATACCCGCCATGGCAGTTGACTGAAATATTTCCGATGTTTTCCTCAGTCACAAGTCAAATGCTGGGGTTGACACATATTAAGAGGGGCATCCTTCCCAACAATACCTAGTTACGAGGGGTATGAAGTTCCCTCGGTAGGTTTCCCACGAAAAAAGCAAATTATTGATGTACCACAAATCGTGATCAGGGTTTTCCTGCAAACTGTGTTGATCACATTTAGGTAACCCCACTAAAATGAACCTCAGAAACCACATGGACAGATTGAACCGGAAGTTGACGGCGAAGTTGAACCCCTCCAAGCGGAAGGCGGTGACTGTGAGCGAGCTGCTGCATCGGGACGCCGAAGTCGCCGTCCCCGTCACCGTCGGGTCTGTTCGGAGCAGCTCGGGTAGCGACGCCGACGACCCGAACTCGTTCCACAGAGCGATGAGGCCCATCCTGAGCATAGCGCAGATGTTCGGACATGTCCCCGTCGACGGGGTGGCCGGGAGGAACGCGGACACGCTCAGGTAACAACCCCTACGTGTCTGGTCTCATGGTGACGACCAAGCCGAGGCCAATGATCTACTCCTCTAGTCTACCATCTACTTGGAAAAATTTACATCCTTGCCTTAGTAGACGCAGAAAATTTCTAAAAAAATCGGGCTTGACTTATGAGGCTTGTGCACTGTACTTAGCTGAAGACTGGATTTTGTACTTGTCCCTACACAAAACTTACTGATGCATTCGTCATAGACAACTGACATTTGACCAATCAGCGATCCGTATTTGTAAATTGTAATTGGGGCTCCGATGGTTGGCAACGATTTAGGTCCGAATTCACCAAACTTTTTAATCGGCCGATTTACTAATCTCGGAATGGCTACCATGGTTTCAACAAACATTACATACAAAATGCATGGTGATTTCTACAGGGCGCCATTTTTGATCTGCGATTAACAGAAAGTCGCCGGATTCAAGTTTGGTGAAACTGGCCTTTAGTAGTCTATGACGAAAGTGTCTGTAAAGTATATGAATGTGTGAAAGAACGCCAAGAATATCTTGATTTTCATTGACACAGCGTGCATGAAAGGGGTAGTAGATAAGGATCTTGAGACAAGTAACGTATGAGACGTGACTTTAGCTGAAATGTAGAGTGGTTGTTCGATTGCCCTGTTCAGGTTCCGATGGTGCAGCCTCAAAGTGGTGTACACCGTCTTCTGTATCCTCGGAGGTGTTTCCAAGATGATGATCCACCTGGGTGATCTGTTGATCCAGCCAGGGTCCAGCACGTTCTCTAGCTCATGTAAGTCGAGAGGTCACCGGTTCGATACCTACTACCGACAATCCTCACTGAATAGAGTTCTAAACTGTTTCATTGGGACATGCTTCATAATCATAACTCATAGTTTATAAACTATAGTCTATACCATATCAAATAAACCTGTATTTCTTCTCTATAATTCATCTCTTCTCATCTCAAGGTGTAAAATAGCATAATTTTATTAAGATGATATTGTTTTTATAGCCTGTATTATGAAATTACAATGTAAATTCATTTCTCTGTTCCAGCGAACTTTTTACAAAGTTCTGTGGCCACATTGAATCTTACGTTTTGCTTGGTTCTGGCCAAAAAGTGGCCATCGCTCCAGAGTCGTATACAAAATATTGAAGTGGCCATGAAATACAATTACGGATATCCGAAGAATTTCAGTCGTAACTTGAGAACTATCACATTTGTAATATTATCTGCATCATTAGGTAAGCAGTGATTCAACATTATTCTGATAAACTAGTGAGGTGGTCATTATCTACAGTATCACATAAAGAAAACCTTAGATTCTTAGAACTTTTAAACTCGAAATTGAGGTTAGATACCGCAGCTAGACATCACAGATAACGAAGAAATATGCAGAATTCATTAAGTGTGCAAATTACATCCGATAATTTAGATATGATTGTATTATCGGCTTTTATACGAACGTAATTTATTTACTTTTCGTTGTCTGTAAACCTTGCTAATATGTCTCATATTTATTTACCCAAAATTTCGATATAAAAGTTGTTTTAAAGAAATCCATAAATTCTCACGCATTTTGGTTGTGACTCCCGTAGACTCTTAAAGCCCTGTTCACACGTTGTACTTATTCCAGCGGAACACTGCATGTCCCGCGTGATTGAAATAATGCAGGCCATGGAATGCGCCGACTCAAGCCTGGAATGGCTCAAGTTCTACTTCACCGGGTCATACCCAATAATATTCAGAAACATCCATTTCTCTTTCCTCGTGTCCGCTCTACTTGAGCAAACTCGCATCGTCCAAGTGTTCTCATGGAACTTCATGGACATCACAGTGATTGTGTTCAGTTTCATGCTTACGAGCCGGCTGCGACAAGTTAGTGCAAGGTTGTACGCGATCAGGAACACGGTAGGGGTTACACTACACTTTGTCACATCGTAACTTATCTCAAGCTAACGAAATAGCTGTCCCTCATTTGGTGTAACATGTTTCCAAAATTTCTTAAAATTTAATGTTAGTCAACATTGTACAACAAGGGTCCTATAAGTGTCCTATATCTGCCCTAAAAATGTCCTACTAGTGTCATATAAGTGACCCTATAAGTTCTTTACATATAAATCCAATCTCATATACTTTCCAGCTTTTGAATAACACATTGATATCTATTTTATATAACGTCAAGTATTTTTAAATGGTAACTTTCTAAAATAAATTCGTTATAACAACAAGATTGCTATCTGTTTATTTATTTATTTTAGGCAACATCTCAACAGTTTTGGCGACAAATCCGCGAAGATTATGATGTTCTATCGAAGCTTGTCAAACTGGTCGACCAACACATTAATAAAATAATTCTTCTTACTTTCGGGAACAACCTCTACTTTATTTGTCTTCAACTTCTGCTAAGTATGCAGTAAGTATTGTGATAAGTGTTCAAGTACCACTGCAGTGTCTCCAATGTATCTGATCAAGTAGATGATTGGTACCTGTTAGAGAAGTAGAAATGAAGTTAGGTACTATTGGGCCAACTTTGTAACGTTAGGAATAACATCCTTCTTGTTTCTGACAGGAAGCAGATGTCGGTAACGCAGTCCATCTACTTCTACACCTCCTTCATCTACCTGTTGCTAAGGTCTGGGACCATGTGTCTGATCGCCGCCAGTATCTACGAGGAAAGCTTGGAACCCAAATCTGCCCTCTTCTCTGTTCCTTCAGAGAGCTACTCGTGTGAGGTGCGTGTGCGTGTGCGTGTGCGTGTGCGTGTGCGTGTGCGTGTGCGTGTGCGTGTGCGTGTGCGTGTGCGTGTGCGTGTGCGTGTGCGTGTGCGTGTGTGTGTGTGCGTGTGTTGCTTGGACAATCATGAGACATGTGAGACATAAGGCAGAGGTTCTGTCCCCAGGTCCAGCGGTTCATAAAGCAGGTGGCAACAGATACGGTCGCATTGACCGGCCTCAAGTTCTTCTCCATCACTAAGATGCTCCTACTCACGGTTAGTCCTTAGCTATAACGGTGACGTCATAAAGTGTCGTCATAAATGCATGTTTTACTTTTTGTTTATATTATTGAAGTAGTCGACAATATAACGTTGTAACATTTTCATAGAATATTCTTGTGTGAGTTTTACTGCCTGGTTTGGACAATTCAACCTTCATATTCACAAACCTTTTGTTCTTATTAATAGCTTTAGATTAGTAGCTTCGAAGTAATAACGTCTATGGTCATTAACTTTGTATTTATAACCTGCTATAATCGTCCCGAAACAACCTTACCGATGCGTTCGTATTCACGACCAATCAGCGATCGGTATTCTGAATTAGGGCTCGCTGATTGGTCACGAATCACTCCTCTATGTCTGTAAGGTTGTTTCGGGACAGGTATAGTAGAATTAGAGAACTCGACGCCCGTCAACCCAACTGGTCAGAGTATCTCTCACGAATACTTGGTTTCAGGTGGTGGGAACGGTCGTGACCTACGAGATTGTGCTGGTACAGTTCGATAGTGTGCAAAAGTCCGAGAATGACCGAAACGGGAACCCTTTCTGCCCGAACAACACGTTGGGTTAGGAGTCTTACCCGACTGGACACGAAGGACAAGAGTGACGTCACGAGACAAGCCCGAACAGACACGAAGGACAAGAGTGACGTCACGGGACAAGCCCGAACAGACACGAAGGACAAGAACAGACACGAAGGACAAGAGTGACGTCACGGGACAAGCCCGAACAGACACGAAGGACAAGAGTGACGTCACGGGACAAGCCCGAACAGACACGAAGGACAAGAACAGACACGAAGGACAAGAGTGACGTCACGGGACAAGCCCGAACAGACACGAAGGACAAGAGTGACGTCACGGGACAAGCCCGAACAGACACGAAGGACAAGAGTGACGTCACGGGACAAGCCCGAGCAGACACGAAGGACAAGAGTGACGTCACGAGACAAGCCCGAACAGACACGAAGGACAAGAGTGACGTCACGGGACAAGCCCGACCAGACACGAAGGAGAAGAAGTCTTAGTAGCATCGACCATCATTCATCAGGCTTATAGCTACTGTCGAACGTCTTGATCAAAATTCAAAACCCATTTTCTAGAACGTTTAGAAAATATTTTGATCGTTGTGTTGGTGTCTTCTTAATGGTAGTTACTGTACATTTTCTACATATGAGTGTGTTGAGTGATAAATGTTATGGTAGAATTTTAAATACATTTCGTCAATAAACTTATACAGTTATTAGTTATTTATTTTTTTCATCACTCCGCTGTTGGTAAATTCTGCTTTGAGCCTGCGCCTCAACCCTCAACAATGTACCGAGTATATTGCTTGGTGTCTGTACTTCAATGATTTATGAATGTACAAAGAAACAGTTACACATTACAACTATTATATCATTCATCCTCATAAAAATCATACAACTTTTTTAATAAAAATGATAGAAGTATAAAGGAGATTTGGAGCAACGAAATTATGACGTATAGTTGTGAGAGTGGAAGACAGTGAGTCAAGGAATTAACTTATCTGTGCACTGGCTAAGAAGTACAGTCAATTTAATATCAAAATACAACATTTTAAACCGTCACAATTCCTCTAATACTACAACTTTTGACTTTCGTTTGAAAGAAAAAGCTTAACCTGTTTCGCAATTAATTTCCTAAGAATGTCCTCACCCTACAGGATGTAAAGTTTTGTATTATCACAAGAGAACAGTTATCATTAAACGAATGTTATTACAAAAACAATCTTCCTAATTTCAGTTAGCTTTTAGACGTAGTTACTAAGTAATTTGACTTTTTTCTGCCAAAAACATTAAAAATACATTATTTTTATGAACTAAATTCCTTATAGTTAATTAAAATGTACACATAAGAAAGTTAAATTTGCTTCTGGTGGGACGTTAAGAACTCCGTGTTAGTGAAAATGTACTTACAAATATAAACACTGTCCAACCCGTCCAAGTAATACTGGTCTCTATCTTAAAGAAGATCTGTACACGCGAACCTTAGCTTCTACAATATTGAATATTGTCTTATTTGAATTGTAAAAGCACCACCTCGTAAGTAAATATGGCGCCGACCACCTGCAAACAGAAAGTATCGCAATTCGATATTTGCAAGAGTTAAACTTATGCATTATTTATACATATTGTCTGTCATGTTTTCACTTTATCAGCGTTAAAATAGGGTTTCAGAATTCAGATTCCTACGACTGGTCCAACCTTACTATTTATGTGAATGTTGCTCCGGTTTTAATATAAAACTCTGTTTTGAAATAACTTAAAACAAAATCATTGTGCCAAAATAATTATAATTAGCTGTGTAGGTTTTTGAAAGCCTAGTCGTAATAGGAATGATGTATGAAAACCTATATTATGAAATGTATCAATAAATACGTATTTAAGCACGGATTTCATCAAAACCGTAAATTAATAACTCAAACTTGACTGGATTTAGAAATTAAAGTGTTCTACAGAGACGGAGCCAATCGACAATCAGTTTTGGTGGTGAGGTTCCAAATGATAAAGGATATAGGGCTTGTAAAAAACATGGACATGTTTGTAAAGTCAAGCCGAAACATCCCTGTAGATGCTTTCGTCACAGCTGAGTTAGTTGAGGCCAATCGGCCGCGTGGTTTGTGGCCAATCGGCGAGCCCAAATTTTAAGTACTTATCGCTGATTGGCCACGAGCCACTTTGCTGTGCCGAAAGCACGTGTAGGATTGTTTGGGCCGACGCTGTTTGTCCTCGTTTATGCCCAATACTTACGGCCAGCATGAAGTTTCTCGTGATGGAGAAGAACTGCATCCCAGTCAGGGCGGTCCCGTCGAAAGCCAGCTGGGCGTGAAGACGCTGAACCTGAAACAAAATGGAACCTCTTTACTCAAAACTCACATTTTTAATTTGTTTGACCGAATTGGAAATTGAATTAATCTATTTCGAAGACTTTCACGGCCGGAGTCAACTATGCTATCGTGGTTTTCCGGGTATAAAGTGATACGTTGGATTGGTTCAACCTTTTGACACGATTATACCCGGAAAACCACGAAAGCATACGGAAATTGAATTTTTTCTCACACTTTTCAATTTCCCACAACTTCTTCCCCAAAATCTTTAAACCACAATCACAACACCTAATTGCGCACTAGTTGAAAAACAAACAAAATGACAATATTTTAAACAAAATTAAATATCGTAAAACCACGTATATATTGAATGCTTAAAACGACAAACCTTAATTGAAATATTTTCATACACAAATATTTTTCCCCAAACAAATTTTCCACAATTTTTTCATACTTTTTTAACATAATTTTGATACAAAGACGTATTATTTTTCAATAAACCATACCTCGACACAGTAGCTCTTGGCCGAGCAGTTGTAGATGGCTGGCAGAGCTACCTTGCTCTCGTCGTGTATCCCAGCTGTGATGAGGGTGACGGCGACAGTTCGGCCCACCAGGAAGAAGAACGAGCCGAAGAAGTAGAGCTTCTCTACCACGCTACCCAGGTTAGGCCTGGAAGAAAGTCACATTCTAAGCTCACTGACTTCACACCGGAACGAGCCGAAGAAGTAGAGCTTCTCTACCACACTACCCAGGTTAGGCCTGGAAGAAAGTCACTGACTTCACACAAGAACGAGCCGAAGAAGTAGAGCTTCTCTACCACGCTACCCAGGTTAGGCCTGGAAGAAAGTCACTGACTTCACACAAGAACGAGCCGAAGAAGTAGAGCTTCTCTACCACGCTACCCAGGTTAGGCCTGGAAGAAAGTCACATTCTAAACTCACTGACTTCACACAAGCCCTTCGTACAAAATGTACAGGTTGTGTTTGCATAAATATAAAACACAAACATTATAAATACACTCTTACAGAGGAGAAATAAATTGAAAGACAATGCAAAAGAGGCCCTCTGTCATGTTGGTAGATTTATTTTACGTTCCTTTTTGGCACAGCGGGTATGATTAAAAAAGTTTGCGCCTTCTACAAGCGGGGTGACTGTCTTTACGAATGAGTGGAAGAACGCCAAGAATTTGATGATTTTTGTTGATGGAGTACATTAAGGGGTCAATAGATAATGTAAGTAGTAAAATATGTAGTAAAGTATTAATATATCTGGGAATATTTAGCTTGTAGCTTACGTGAGGCCGTTGAGCAGTTGAAGGCAGATGAAGTACAGGTTGTTGCAAAAAGACAGCAACACGATGGAGGAAATATTGTCGTCGACCAATCTGATCAGAGTGACCAGCGATGAAAACTGTTCCCGAATTTCTTGCCACTCGTAAATCAACAGAACCTTTGGGAAAACATCAATATTTAGATTAGTACAACATTTTGACTTTTCTAAGTATATACGTACGCACTCAACGATTTTACCCTCCAGTAAACCTACTTTGACAGGTGGAACCGACCGATAATTTGAAGCACTTAGTGTATTACGGAAGATAAATGGAAACAAATAAGGAAATAGAAAAGGGGAACGGGGAGGGGGAGAAGAAGTTTCCAAAATAACATGGCATAAACTGACTTGGTTGCCTGGGTTAGAATTTCGCCCAGGTATAACTCTGCCGATTCGAAAGAGGCGATAAGCCGAGGTTATCCCTTTTCCTATCTCCCACTTACCCTTTAAATTTTAGTCGCCTCGTCCTGTCACTTTCCTCCAATCATCCCCCTACGTCATATGACCTATTAGTCAAGTTCGTCAAACACAACATAAATTACGAACCACTTCTCTATTACCAAATCATGTTATTTCGGGACAGCTCTTAACAATTACACCTACCTTACCAATTGTATCCAGAATCCGACGATTCAGTTGCTTGAATCTCTCGACCAAACTCGTACTTATCACTATGACGAACAGGTCTTGAAAGTTCCATATGAATGTCGCCACTTTGCTGCCGACAAATATTAGCGTTGCCGACCACCATCTGTATTCTATCGTCGTGAATATAAACTGGTGGCTGTGACAGCAGTAAGACTTGAAGAAGTACCGCAGGTCGAGTGTTTCAACCGTGGAGTTGGGTTCCATCGGGCAGGGGTTGGTGTAGTTTCCACTAGGGTGCATGTATTCGGGCACGTTGACAAGCATGCTGAGAGTGTGTTCGGCTGAAAGCAGACAAGACAGTGCTAAGACTTGAAGAAGTACCGCAGACCAAGAGAGTCACTGGTGGTGTTAGGCTCCATGGGGCAGGGGTTGGTGTAGTTTCCATCAGGGTTCATGTATTCGGGCACGTTGACAAGCATGCTGGGTGTGTGTTCGGCTGAAGGGTGACAAGACAGTAGTATGACTTAAAGGTGACCAAGGGAAGCAAAAGCGTTGAGCTCCAGGGGACAGGAGTTCTTCTAGTTTCCAACCAAAATGCTATACAGTCATGATGATCGAGTAAACAGTAAACAAAGCAATTATTACCGTCATCATGTGACATCAACTTTTTCGTTGCACCGCTGATTTTTCGCAAGAGCTGATAGCCATTGCCATCCCGGTCTAAATTTTGTAATCTCGAACGCCAGAAAAGAATATCAGGTATCTGTTCATTTTGAATGAATCAGAGAGCGTGAAAGGGGAGGTAGTTGAGGCTCTCAGGTCGGCATAAGACTAGTTACGTTAGGGATAGTTTACCAAGTATACAACTTACTCAAGGCCAACAGAAGGACGACACTGGCGATCACATTGATTCTCGTCTTGAGGCGGGAGAAGTGATTCGGCCCCAGGACTTGTTCCATGTCCTCCCATGACGTCATCACGTGAGGCCACCTGCGCGCCAGACGTAGAAACAGTATCCCTGCGACGCAGCTGTTGCCGTAGAAGACTGCGCCGGCCGTTGCAGAGCCGATATTACCTGCAAACATCACTCATGACGTCATCACCTGCGCGCCAGACGTAGAAACAGTATCCCTGCGACGCAGCTGTTGCCGTAGAAGACTGCGCCGGCCGTTGCAGAGCCGATATTACCTGGAGCAGCAAGCAAACATCACTCATGACGTCATCACCTGCGCACCAGACGTAGAAACAGTATCCCTGCGACGCAGCTGTTGCCGTAGAAGACTGCGCCGGCCGTTGCAGAGCCGATATTACCTGGAGCAGCAAGCAAACATCACTCATGACGTCACCACCTGCGCGCCAGACGTAGAAACAGTATCCCTGCGACGCAGCTGTTGCCGTAGAAGACTGCGCCGGCCGTTGCAGAGCCGATATTACCTGGAGCAGCAAGCAAACATCACTCATGACGTCATCACCTGCGCACCAGACGTAGAAACAGTATCCCGGCGACGCAGCTGTTGCCGTAGAAGACTGCGCCGGCCGTTGCAGAGCCGATATTACCTGGAGGAGCAAACATCATTTATGTGACGTCATCACTTGAGGCTACCTGCTCGAACAGCGTAGAAACAAGAAGAGGAAAAAATCAAATTTTTCATAATTTACCCCCTTCTTCATATGTTCCAATTACGTAGATATGTACTGCCTTTCTTCCGTATTTTAATCATCACATGACTTGCTAGTCAAGAACTTGTATCCATTTATTTCAATATTTTCTACATCCACATTTTGAACGAGAATCGATATCGATTTCTTCACTTAATCGATATTTCCACTTGACCCTAATATCGATTAGGACATTTCATCACATTGGATGCCAATATTTTGCTCTATTACTTGGTTAGATTAGAGTTGATTTCTTGGTGTTTAATGATAACGACGTACTCGACAAGTATATCGTATGACATCAGAAGAGCTTGAAGGAAAGGGACAAGAAGAAGATTAGGAGAACGACTTAACTTGAAAAGGTTTAAGGAAGAACGTGGGAAAGGCGAGGACCTCATTTCAAACAAGGATTGCACAATACGGAACTCGCGTACGATTTATTTTGTTAAACCAAGCACTTAGTTTAATAGTATAAGATACAAAAAAAATATTAATGCAAGTCCCAACTAAAAAAGAAATTTTTAAATAGGTTTAATATTGGATTTAAAGTCGCGATTATTTGAATTTGATAAAAACGCCCCCTGATTGGCTAGAGGCAGTTGTGACGTCAGGGTTTTGTAGCTAGCCGACAGTCCGTGCCGTGAGCCATGGGCTGAGCGTGTAGACAAGTACGTTCGGTGATATAATAAAGCTAATTACTAACAGCAAATCGGACAATGAAGACGACGATTGTTCAGATAACAATAATGATGTGTCGATGCCCAAATAGTTGGTAGTAATTCTCTAAACACACGAGGTAAATACGCAAAATGTTCAACAAAATATTGGCCCGGCCTAGGCCATTCTCATTCCCGATTTCCCGACAATTTGTCATCGGAAATATTCATTCTCTTGATGTAAAATGGAGTATTATCAGAATTGTCTACAAACAAATTATATTTATAGTTCATAAATAACACTTCTCGTACAATACTGTAGGCCTGAATCAATTGTCGAATAGAAAGCTAAACAGGAAAATAGTCTGCCCTACGACCGGCTTCAGCACTAGGTCTAGCCTAGGCTAGTCTAGGTATTTTTCAGAATCGCCTGCAAATGAGTTATTTCTTAATTAATGGCTTTTTTTAGGCCTAGATCAAGGGCCTAGTCTAGCAGGCATGACCTATTATTACCAATGGGTTTTATTTTTAATTTAGCCGTATGCATCTAATGATTGCTTTTTGTCGACAAATTGTGCTGATTTTTCTTAAAAAAAAAATTATGCCAGATAAAAATAAATATTATTTTTGTTATTTGGAAGCATTGTTTTGGCAATTTTTTAAACATATATATTTTGTTATCTATTGTGTAAATACATAACAAAAATTGAGTGATTTAAAGGTTTATTACAAGAGATATGATTTAATTAGTGTAATGGTGTATTTGTAGAAGAAACTCAGTATGTGGGAGGTACCATAGCACTGGAAAAGTAACTCAGCCCTGAAAAGTCTAAATTAAAAAGCAATGGATTTAATAATATAATATAATAATATATATATGATATAATATAATAATAATAATATATATAATAATTATAATATGGAGTTGAACTAAATAGGCTACACAGATACACCATGTCTGTAATAATTTGGTCTGCATGGTCTAGGCGTAAAAATGTACCGCACTTGCGGAAGGTACGTAATGCTGGCGGCGATGAGGGTAGGATCACCCGGCATTTCTTTTGTTCGACGCCCGCACCTTTTCAATGAAGAAGTAATTCGCTCCCATCATAAGAAATATGTCCCCCGTTCACATGTCGAAATGAGTGTGATTGTCACAAGCATCTTTTGAACAGGCATGTACAATGTCTTTTCTGTAGATATCTACACATCCTTCTTCGTCATCATCCGTCTTCGTCCTTTGCAATAAAATATGTGAGGTAGGCCTAGGCCTACGTACCACGTATTTTTTTTTCTATTGAGCCCTGCCAGTGCCACTAAATAAAATCTATACAAAGTCACTGTTGGACTTACATAGCTAAAATGGATATCGATTCTGAGCTGCACAAACTGTGTAAGTCCAAAAGCCCAACAGTGGTTTTTATAAGATAATTCCAATTAACAAGAGCGTTTTCTTAATTAATTTAATCTAACACTGTTGTCCATACCCCTTTCATGCTTAAAATAAACGAATACAATGCCACCATCTGACCACCAGTCACGTTGTGATGGGTTCATTAACTTGTACTCTATAAAGCAAGTAGCGCTACCCCAAGCCCCGTAAATTATGCTAGGCTAGGCTTAATCTTCGGTCGGGTATTCGGCATAGCTCTAACTTCTAACAATACAAATACCAGCCCGATCTTGAGCATCATTTTAGTACTTTGCAAAGATCAAGAGTCGTGACACATCACTGTTTATCTTAATAAACAATCATGCAAAGATTTATTTGACTTAGATAAAAATAATCCTGGCAGCAAAACATCACAGAAATCTTTGATAGAGGTTGTGCACTGTCATCGCGTCTCTCCGCTCTCAACCATTAATTATTTCAGAATATTTCACCAATATGTATGTGCACATGTCACGTACTATGCACCGCTTGTATGAGGTAGAAGCCGATTTCGGTTCCGTTTAAAACAACTATAACACGGGAATGCCGAGGGAGCGTGGTGAACGCATGCATTTGAGTCCAGGCTCAGCGGCAAGTACAAAACCCTGACGTCACGCGCATCAAGATGGCGCTGGCTCGTTTTTCGCGCGCTTTTATGTAAGGTTATTAAATCAATTATTTTGAGGCATAGACTGATCCGATTTTCAAAATTTAAAAACATATTGTTATTAGATATGCGACAAGGTATTTAAAAAAAAAAAAAAAAATCATACGCGTGTTCCCTATTGTTGATATAGGCTACTAGCAACACCAAAAGACAACAATGAAACAAATGAATTGAATCGATGGACAAACAACAAGCTGTCAAAAAATAATTTCTTCTGATTTTGGAAAACAAAACAAAAAACAAACAAATACACATACAAAACTTTCACTTGGTTTTATTTGTATGGTTGCAATAGGGAAGTCTCACGCATTTTTTTTATTTGCTTACTGGTTACCTCAAGTTAAAATAAACGTGAATTAATTGGTTTCGGCTCGAAAGGTGCATTAACATCGCTTTAACAGCAAGTCAAAGATACTGCTGTCAAAACACGCTCAGAAACGGACCTGCGCCATCTTGCTCGTGATTAGAAGGTTCTGACGTCATATGTCAGTAAACAATAATTTTATATCATACAAATAGTACTGAAATCCCACCCTTTAGTAGATTATTGCTCTCATAAGACTCTAACTGAACCAACGTTTATTTCTAGTTAGTAAATGAACACTTCTCAACATTAATTAACAACAATATGTTAAATAATTGCATTATTTTAAACACGTTTTGGTAAATACTGTATCAAAATGTATTTTCTGAAGAAAATAGTGGTATAAAAGACATTGTTGTAAAGTCACTGCATCCTAGATATTGTAAAATGTCCAACTTAATATCGTTGATATTATTAAGAATACTTCAAGGAGGCAGTTGTTTACATGACATATGACGTCAAGAGCCGTTTTTTAATTACGGAACAAGAAGTTCCAAATTTCAAACTTAAAATGCTAATAGAATTGGAAATATACGCTTCTCAGATATAAAAATTATACCGCCCGTACTTTTAGATAATGATCTTCCATTTTTAGGTACTTTGAGGAATATTTATTTTTGATGAGACTTCCCTATTTTATTATTTTGATAGCTGATTGTTTGTCCATCCGTTCAATTCATTTGTTCTATTGTTGTAGTCGGATGTGACGTCAGTTGCGGGTTCCCAATTATTTCGATTATCGATATCGAGTGTACAAGTCGACTCACTGAGAATGTTGCCCTTGCTGGTAGAGATGACGATGCACATATGCACGAGGGAAACCACCTCGATGGCGAGGCAGCCCGTGATGAGCGCATGCGCGTACAGTGTCCTGCGCGCCCGGCGGTGGTAGCGGAGCGCGTCGGCGCCGGGACGCGTGACGTCACACACGGGGAGGACGCCGAAACATTGCGCCGTCACGTGGACGCGGCTGAAGGCGCTCAGGAAGGAGTCGTCGGGGTCGTTGGTTCGAGGCTGTGGGGAGACATTTTATTTTTAAACCATTTTATTCTTATCTCGTACTCTTCTACAGAAAAACAGTACACAAATAAATTGTCCACACTAAATAAACAAATTAATTAAATTAAACTCAATAATATAAGATAAGAAGTCCGCATAAGAGCTATAGTTGAGAAACTGTAAGAATGACGGCCCCCTCCTTATCCCCACTACTGCTACCAGACCCCCCTCAACTCCGTGACAACCTAACAAAATGAAATGCGTAACTGAAAATCAGTTTGTTTCAGTTGCTCAGTTTGTTGTTTCATGGAGTTAAGGGGGGGTCGGGTAGCAGTGGTGGAGGTAAGGCGGGGGCCGTCATTCTTACAGTTTCTCAACTATATCTCTTGTGCGCGGGCTGTCCTAGATGTATACATAAAGTAAAGCGAAAACAAGACGAGTGCTACAGATTAATATTATAAACAAACTAAAGCAAATCAATTCAAGGGAACCCTCTACTCCTGAATCATAATTGCACTTGTTAGGTTGTTTATGTGGTTTAGCGACGTACTCGTCAGCTGGGTCATATGACGTCGGCTGAGTCAGATTCATAACACATCCGGAGTCGTCAGAAGGGGAAACACGTTGGAGGGGAGGGATAAATAGGAGGAGGAATGTAAAAGAGAGGGGGAATGATGTGTCGCCTCTGACTACTGGCAGAGTCACGTTTGGCCAAAAAAGGGATTTATGATGGCATTGGATGGATTTAATACACATAAAAAACAAATGGATAAACAAAGAAAACTTGCATGGACCCCAATGAATAAAATCTGTCGGTCGTGGAAGATAGTATATACCTAGTTAAATTACTTCAATCGTGTGCAAATTGATTATTTGTATTTGATTATATGTTGCATAGCGACGTACCCGACAACTTAGCCGCATGACGTCAGGGGGTGATTGGAGAAGGGGACAAGTAAGAGGATGAGTAGAAGAACTACTATTCAAAGGAGCTTAAGGTCGGAAATGTTAACGAGAGGACCTCATTCAGTCACCCCTTACGACTGGCAGAGTCACCCTGTGTTCAAACGGGATCATTTGTATTGGCGAACAATGTTATATTATTTACCCTGTTAACGCCGACGTTACTGACAACGTAACTCAGGTCTCGCACTCTACTATCGACGTCCATCCCGGCCTCTGATTGGTCCGATATCGTCTTGACCAGTATTCTGGTCGGCTTCACTGTATTCGCCATCATCGCCTTCGTCGATCCACATAGACCAGACTTCTACAGCTGTTGACAAGATATAACATCACTAAAGTCAACAATTACATTTTACCTGTTCTACTGTTTACTTTTTAAATAATATCGTTAGTATTCTCTCAAAACTATAGATACATAACTAAACAAATGACAGCCAAATTGCAAGAGAATCAGCAAGAAATATCAGCTAAATGTAGAAATGGAGAGCTGAATTATTTAATTTGTAATTGGTGTTGATTGCTGAGATATGGCCGCCCGCCTTAAGATTAGGGTATAATGAGACGTAACTCGATTCAGCTCCGCTAGATCGCAGCTCTATTCCGATCGAAGACATACAGACATAAATAAATAAATCAGTTTTATTAGGAAAATACAAGAAACACAAAGTACAAGATTTTGTTTACAGAAATTCCTGAGAAACAGATAGATCTCTTTACTTTCAACTTAACATTATTTCATGACGTAATTGTGGTGAGACATACAGACATAAAGTAGTTCCCTTATGAAGGAAAGTTCGGTAAAATTGTAGCATTGAGTTTGTAGAAATACACTAATAAACTCAATGATAGTAGTAGTGACAGTGATAGTAGTACGGACAGCTCGTAGAGGGTTCTGAACGGCGATTGGCTAGATTTTGTTGACATCACTCGGGAACCCGCGGCGGCGGAACATTCAAATGTGCATATTAAGTAATGCACAGCTATACTGTTTTAGACCACCGTGTGCATTCGTTATTTTCGAATGATCAAGCATAATTAATAGTTCGTATTCAACAATTATTAATATTACAACAACCCTGGCATTTACATAAAATTAAACTTCCATAACAGTTTCAAATTAGTTATGCAAACAAGAATACCGAAGAAGAATACCAAAGAATACCGAAGATGTTAAATGTACAATATATTACAAAGAATGAAATGAAGATGAGGATGGACAATATAAACAAAATTTCTATTCCGTCCGGTAAAATTGTACTAAACAAAGAGAATGCGCTCAAAAAATATTCGAACGCGTCAAATAATTTTGAAAAAATTAAAACATAATACTAGAGTGTTTGTGTATGTGTAAACAAAATTTCATGTCGATCGGTTAATATTTGTTCAATTTTAAATTTTTCATTATATAGTGTCGCCTTAAAAGCTAATTTTCTTAACTTTACCGCATATGGATTTTAGTGAATTTCGGGAATGTTATAGCATTTTTACAAAGAAAATGATACCCATAAAACTTAATGTTACTAATTAGTTTTGAGTCAAACTCAATTTTATCCTGATCACTACACTCACGCGTTCAAGAGGAGACCGCAGTCATAAGCTGGACACTCCTATCTGATCGTTGCGGGTTTCATTTGAAGATTTTAAAAATCTTTCTTTCACGATTAGAACGAAATACACGTCGAAATGAGTATCGTGAAGACCGCGCACTCCACATTTGCCATCGGTAAGACTTGCGCTGGTCGGAAATATGTTATCCGCAACCGCCACATTAAAACTCAAACCGCATCCGCACCCGCCAGATTAAAACCGCGCCCACACCAGCAACCGGGAATACATTCTTGATTCTCTGTACATTTTTGCGTTAATGTGAAATGTAAATAATACAGGGAAATCACACAGTAAGTTTTTTTAATTAATTTTTAATTTTTAATTAAATTTAATTTTTATTATTTGTTTATATTTTATTTTTTTTTGTAACCTACAGGGTTGGTTTAGTCTCTTTGAATTAAAGTCCCCCACTGAAAATCAGTCTTGTTACTGAGTGGGTAGGCTATAAATACGAAATTATTTATTTATTTATGATAAATTTATACTCATGTCATCATCTTTATAAAATCAAGCGACTGACTGACTGACTGACTGAATAACTGACTGACTGACTGACTGACTGACTGACTGACTGACTGACTGACTGACTGACTGACTGAATAACTGACTGACTGACTGACTGACTGACTGATTGACTGACTGACTGACTGACTGACTGACTGACTGACTGACTGACTGACTGACTGACTGACTGACTGACTGACTGACTGACTGACTGACTGACTGACTGACTGACTGACTGACTGACTGACTGACTGACTGACTGACTGACTGACTGACTGACTGACTGACTGACTGACTGACTGACTGACTGACTGACTGACTGACTGACTGACTGACTGACTGACTGACTGACTGACTGACTGACTGACTGACTGACTGACTGACTGACTGACTGACTGACTGACTGACTGACTGACTGACTGACTGACTGACTGACTGACTGACTGACTGACTGACTGACTGACTGACTGACTGACTGACTGACTGACTGACTGCCTGCCTGACTGACTGACTGACTGACTGACTGACTGACTGACTGACTGACTGACTGACTGACTGACTGACTGACTGACTGACTGACTGACTGACTGACTGACTGACTGACTGACTGACTGACTGACTGACTGACTGACTGACTGACTGACTGACTGACTGACTGACTGACTGACTGACTGACTGACTGACTGACTGACTGACTGACTGACTGACTGACTGACTGACTGACTGACTGACTGACTGACTGACTCATCAACGCCCAGCTCAAACCGTTCAACCTAGAAACGTGAAACTTGGAAGGTAACCATTACTACCACATATACTACACTTCCATTTACTACAACCCATTACTAAATGTCCAGCGTATTTTAGCTTTGTTTCTAAATACAAATAATTCACTTCTCCTCGCCCGGCTTGAGTGTAACATGACGAGCATTTTAATTAATGTTCTTATGATTTTCTATTCATTTCATGAACACAATCTATCAAATAGAAATAATTCCTCTGCGAATAATATGAAAGTGGATTACCAGGTTGTGGAAGCGAAATGATGAAACGACCAGACGAAACGAACACAACTGTCAACCTAACAACATGACCCAAGTCTTACCGACGAACAAGAAATGCAATCGTACATAATTTAGAGGGACCGGACACAGCCCGCCGCCCACTCAAAGTGGCCTGCTTGCCATTATAGTGATTGATTGCCAAACAAGGGCAACTTGACACACTGAAACTTTGGATGATAAAACACTTATTATATCTGTATTCAGTTGCACTATGTTCAGTTGGGCCGTCAGTTGGAGAATGTCAATTGTTGGATAATTGTTGAGATTTGTTCAGTTGCGTCTCTATTCAGCTAGGTTTCGTATTCAGTTGTGGTTGCGTTCAGTTGAGTATGTTTATCCACTTGAGTTAGCGTTCAGTCGGGTTTGTGTTCATTTTGTATGTGTTTTGTTTAATACGCGTATTTTTGTTGTCTAATTAGCAGAAACGCGACTTAACATAATCTTGTTACTTAAATTAACGTAGCTTAACTAACGTAACCAAATTCACTTAAAGTAACCTAACCTGTGTTCAGCTGGATTTGTGTTCAGTTGCGCTTCGGTCAGTCGAAGTGTTCCCGTATCGAACAGAGCTCGAATTACTTGAGCCAATACGTTTCCGGTAATGAGATTGTGTTTGATGACGACACGCAAACATGTTTACATGACAACATGTTTACATGATAACATGTCAACATGGTTGTCGCGTGAATGTATGAAATATCGCCTCACGCATCTAAAACACAGAAGAAAACAATAATATGGATTAGCAACCTCGAATATGTTGAAATAGAAAATTGCAATGATTCATGGAGATCGAATCATATCACTATAGCTCCATTCATTGTCTGCCTGTTGTGTGGGATGGGAGTGGGGGGGGGGGGGGGGAGAATCTTTACAACATTGTGTGATTGAACAATAGACAATTTCAGAATTGATCCAGGACCCTTAGATAGAGCTAATCACGGCTCTCTTGATTAATTCTGAAAATCATCTATTGATTTAGTTTCTTTTGATTGATGTAAGAAAATGTATGGAAATGTGTTTCTATTCGATCTGTTTACGTATCGATTTGTTAGTTAAAATATTATGTTTGATCGAGTTTTGTGGTTAATATCCGGTATTATAAGGGACCACTACATTTTTATCCCGCCGCTAGTTTGTTTTCTTCATGGTATCCACCAATGAGAAGTGTAGTTGCTATGACGAGAATAAGTGAACGGTGGGCTAGATATTTTGTGTTCCTTGTGCTCCTTACCAACATTACTTGGATAATGACGCATGAAATGGCTTAGCTGTAAAACGCTACACTTTAATCCGGGAGACTATGGTTCGATTCTCACCACTACCACTATTGAGTGTTCGCCAGTCATAAATGCAAGTTGAGAATTAGTTGTGAAATATATTAACAGTCTGTCATGATTTTTTTCAATTTTCGGCTACCCTAGACTGAAAGTAATTGAGTCTTAAGAAAATAGAACATTCTTTATTGAATTAGCACTTGTATTTTTAAGGTCATTGATAACGGTAAAGTTTGTCAAAGTCTACCGTACAATTGCTAAACCTATGTCGACACTTAGACCATGGCGTTTACTTATCTCTATTGTATGTAGCCCTGTCATCAGTGCATATAATTCCAGATAAGCAGATTCATATTTAACTCTCTGATAAAAGATTCACGCAATCTATTAAATGACCTATTTTAATAAATGTGAATCAGTTATAAAAACGATTGCATAACATTGTCATTCACGAAATGAATGACTCATTCATGAAAATGTAGAAATGTTCAATTTTGTACATTGAAAATAACATTACGGGTACCGAAGAAGTTATTTTCCTTCATTTTAGTTTGTTTTTAGAAAATATGCATGCGAAATGATGCCTATTATTGTATTGAGAGATTCAAATTATTTCTCTATCGTTTGAATAACTATCTTTGAGTTTTTTGATTGTGTTGTACATTGAAAATAATATACTCAAGAAGTTGTGATCAATTTTGCTATATTTTTAGAAAATACGCATGCAGACTGATGCTATCCTTCTAATAAGGGCTTGAGATGACCTCTCAAGCTAACTTTGAATATTTCTAAGTTTGATATCTTACATAGAAAAAACATTATCCTACTTAGGAAGTAAGTTATATAATTAAGTTATTATAATATATTGTTATTTATAATTATTATTATAATAATTATTATTATAATAATTATTATTATATAATTTAGTTATTATTAGTTAAGTTTTTATAATAATTAAGTTTTCTTATATAAATATGTTTTTACGAAATACGCATGCGGACTGATGCTATTTCTCTAATAATCAAACTTTTCAATGATGTCTTAGAAACTCTCTTTGAATTTCTGTTTATCTTTATATAATATAATAATAACTTTCCTATTTTGTACTATGATCAATTTAAATTTCAAATATAAACCATCACATTGTATTGCCATTCTCTTAACTTAACACAACATGAATGTATTATTTGTGTTTTCTTTTACAATCAAGAAATCATATAACTGCAAGGAATTATTATGTTTTAACGTTCCTGTCATTTAATTGTTATTAGAAAATATACAATATGTGCAACTTAATTTGGTTCCTATTAAAATCTGATCAGAAAATATTGGCTTCGATTTTATTTAGTAGTTGTTAAATGCCACAATTTTTCCTTGAGAGAAAGTTGTTAAAACACATAGAGATCGTATGTCTGAATAGGTGTGTGGGCTATGTTGTTATAATTATAATTGGCATTTCTGAATAGTTATGGAGGTATGTTGTTAATGTGCCTGCAGAGTTATGGGGGAGGTATATATTGTTGTTCTAAGGACGCTTGAAGACATGAAGATATTTTATTGTGAGTTGTTTGAAGAATTTTGGTGATTTTGATTTTTGTTTTTAATTATTATTCCATATGGGGGACTCAAGCAAGACATCCAAACCAAGCACATCAACTGTACATGTTTGCAAGCTATGATATTCACAATGAATGCAATCTTTTATCATATCTCGACTCTGCTAAGTGTCCACACATTCGCTGGTTTATCAGTAGCGATTGATAACGTAGCTAGGTTATAGACGCAGTGTCAATACAAAACGATAAGACTACCTTAGTTCAATTCCTAAATATTCTTCATATGTTACGGACGTACTAGTGAAGTTCTCGATCAACCATTCATATAAGCTGCGGTCTACATGAATATTTCTAAGTGTTGTGTATTTCATTAAATAACATACTGTGACTTGTTTTAATCTTAATGTTTAAACGTGAATCTGTGAATAAGATTATTACGGTTTTATTCAAAAAAACAATGGTGCCTCATCTGAGGTTGAACAAATGTGATTCATTCCTTTAAATAACAAACATTGTGGAGTTTTTTCAAGAGAAGGTCTACAACGTGTTTAACAATATTCAGTTCGGCTATCACAATAGTATTACGATTAGTGCTAGCTTGAGCTAGGTATATGACTGTATACAGACATTATCACTCTCTTTGTTAAAACACATAATATTGTGACGTGGTGACTACAAGAGGTCTAGTTTGTGTGCAAATAACTGTACTTATTATATTCCTGATAGTAATAAGAATGGCAACGAATCACAGCTTTGCTAAATTTCTTGCGTTCGTGACGAAATTCACCTTAATGAGTCTACCGGCTTCCATCTTTTTATTAGCTTTATTAAATCATCAAATTATGTCATTACAAGGTTTAAAAACCTTACGGGTTTCTCGCTAAAAAGGGTTGTGTACCTACCACGAAAAGAACTGATGAAATTCTCATGACTTATGAGTGGATATTAAATAATCATTAAAACTTTGCTCCAGCAAAACAGAATTCTACTACTTTGAACAAATTTCAACGATATAAACACTGACAATTAACTAATAAATTGTATTAAATAACTAAATGTTTTCATCGAAACATTAACCGACACAATCCCATCAATAATACGAGCAACATCATAGTTGCACAATATTTTACCTATGATA
Organism: Isoperla grammatica; assembly: GCA_945910005.1. Classification (NCBI taxonomy): domain Eukaryota; kingdom Metazoa; phylum Arthropoda; class Insecta; order Plecoptera; family Perlodidae; genus Isoperla; species Isoperla grammatica. The sequence continues at coordinate 4,351,015 of OX246748.1, forward strand.
AGTTTTTCAAAATTCCACATTTACTGGTAAACACGATTTTTGATAAGAATACATAAGGAAAATCAAAATCTCCTCTGTAAACACCATGTCGACTTTACATGCTTGGAAGAAGATGATTGGCAGTCTACTCCTGTGAGGTGAAGGACAACCCAGTTGCATCTCAGCAATCATGTAAGTATCGTGAATAATTATTCATTTGACACCCAAGGTTCACTTGATCTCCGCTTAGCGGAGGTTCGTCTAACTCCCAAGTCGCCGCATGAGATACTAAATCACCATTGTGGATCCAACCCCACTACAAACACATGCGTTACTAGACGTAATTGATAATACAAAACAACACTCAAGACAAACGGCTTACACAGATAAAATGAAAACATTTAAGTCTTAAAATAACGTGATTTTGCCTTTTTGGGCAGTATAAATACATTTGCATTTATTTCTACCCATCATACAAAGTAACACACAAATGACACAGATAGAATGCAAACATTTATCTCAAACTAAGGTCATTTTGCCTTTTTGGGCAAAATAAATACATTTGCATTTATTTCTACCCATCATACAAAGTAACACACAAATGACACAGATAGAATGCAAACATTTATCTCAAACTAAGGTGATTTTGCCTTTTTGGCAAAATAAATACATTGCAATTATTCCCATCTACTCACTTACAACCACTGATTTTCAGTGCGGGACATTATACCATTTATTATATACTTCTTTGCTATGACGGCTCCAAAGTCACCGTACATCAGTATGGCACATAGATTTAAAATTAACTTCCAAAGTTAAAAAGCCCAGCCCGAGCCAGGATTCGAACATGGACCGTCTACATTTAGAAGCAGGAACAAACCCACTACTTCACTTTACTGCTTCAATCAATGCGGAATGGGTTGCGAGTTGCGAGTACCCCCCTGTTACTTGCTCCCTCTATGTTTCAGGGCTCCTAGACCAGAAGCCCCTGCGACAGAGCAGAGGTACAAGAAGACCCATGGCTGTGCCACTCTCAAGGGACAGATGTATGAGATCAAGTTGGCCCCCCTGTTACTTGCTCCCTCTATGTTGCAGGGCTCCTAGACCAGAAGCCCCTGCGTCAGAGCAGAGGTACAAGAAGACCCATGGCTGTGCCACTCTCAAGGGACAGATGTATGAGATCAAGTTGGCCCCCCTGATACTTGCTCCCTCTATGTTTCAGGGCTCCTAGACCAGAAGCGCCTGCGTCAGAGCAGAGGTACAAGAAGACCCATGGCTGTGCCGCTCTCAAGGGACAGATGTATGAGATCAAGTTGGCCCCCCTGTTACTTGCTCCCTCTATGTTGCAGGGCTCCTAGACCAGAAGCCCCTGCGTCAGAGCAGAGGTACAAGAAGACCCATGGCTGTGCCACTCTCAAGGGACAGATGTATGAGATCAAGTTGGCCCCCTGTTACTTGCTCCCTCTATGTTGCAGGGCTCCTAGACCAGAAGCCCCTGCGAGAGAGCAGAGGTACAAGAAGACCCATGGCTGTGCCACTCTCAAGGGGCAGATGTATGAGATCAAGTTGGCCCCCCTGTTACTTGCTCCCTCTATGTTGCAGGGCTCCTAGACCAGAAGCCCCTGCGGCAGAGCAGTGGTACAAGAAGACCCATGGCTGTGCCACTCTCAAGGGACAGATGTATGAGATCAAGTTGGCCCCCCTGTTACTTGCTCCCTCTATGTTGCAGGGCTCCTAGACCAGAAGCCCCTGCGACAGAGCAGAGGTACAAGAAGACCCATGGCTGTGCCACTCTCAAGGGACAGATGTATGAGATCAAGTTGGCCCCCCTGTTACTTGCTCCCTCTATGTTGCAGGGCTCCTAGACCAGAAGCCCCTGCGACAGAGCAGAGGTACAAGAAGACCCATGGCTGTGCCACTCTCAAGGGACAGATGTATGAGATCAAGTTGGCCCCCCTGTTACTTGCTCCCTCTATGTTGCAGGGCTCCTAGACCAGAAGCCCCTGCGGCAGAGCAGTGGTACAAGAAGACCCATGGCTGTGCCACTCTCAAGGGACAGATGTATGAGATCAAGTTGGCCCCCCTGTTACTTGCTCCCTCTATGTTGCAGGGCTCCTAGACCAGAAGCCCCTGCGACAGAGCAGAGGTACAAGAAGACCCATGGCTGTGCCACTCTCAAGGGACAGATGTATGAGATCAAGTTGGCCCCCCTGTTACTTGCTCCCTCTATGTTGCAGGGCTCCTAGACCAGAAGCCCCTGCGGCAGAGCAGTGGTACAAGAAGACCCATGGCTGTGCCACTCTCAAGGGACAGATGTATGAGATCAAGTTGGCCCCCCTGTTACTTGCTCCCTCTATGTTGCAGGGCTCCTAGACCAGAAGCCCCTGCGTCAGAGCAGTGGTACAAGAAGACGCATGGCTGTGCCACTCTCAAGGGACAGATGTATGAGATCAAGTTGCCCCCCCTGTTACTTGCTCCCTCTATGTTGCAGGGCTCCTAGACCAGAAGCCCCTGCGACAGAGCAGAGGTACAAGAAGACCCATGGCTGTGCCACTCTCAAGGGACAGATGTATGAGATCAAGTTGGCCCCCCTGTTACTTGCTCCCTCTATGTTGCAGGGCTCCTAGACTAGAAGCCCCTGCGTCAGAGCAGAGATACAAGAAGACCCATGGCTGTGCCACTCTCAAGGGACAGATGTATGAGATCAAGTTGGCCGCCCTGTTATTTGCTCGAGCCTCCAACAATGACATGGAGTTCTATTTAGCGACCAACGTTGACGGCGCTGGATCTTTCGATGATATTCTATTCAGATATAAGCACGAAAACTCCGTATGGAGAAATAGTTTCATTCAATTGAAACATAAACCTAGAGTGCATCTAAATCTAAATAGATTCCTCGGGGAACCGGGAGAATTTTCTTTGCAAACGTATTATAATTCGTTTGCAAAAATCGAAGAAAGGTTAGATCCAAATAGCAATGATTTTTTTTTCAAAAATACCATCGAAAACACTGACTTTATCATCTTCACTACTGCTGAATTGGATAATGTACTGCAGCACCGTGATAGAAAGTTATCGTCTGGACCAATGGAGCAACTATTGGAAACAGCCGGCAAGACAATATTCAGCTTCTGTGAAAATGCTGACCATGATGTTTACCGGGAACTGAGGTCATTAGACCCCATAAGCACGTGTCAATTTCTAAGGTCCCTTAAGTTATTTACTGGACAGCCAAGCGAGGATGAACTTGATAACTATCTAGTTAAAGAAATACAAAATAAATTTCAAGTGCCAAAGATAAAGGCCCGGTTAATTTGTTCCTTTTACGTAGATGAGTTCAGGGAATGGTGGAGCGACAGAAACACTATCCTAAATGATACCAGTGAAATCTTGAACAATGCCTTCCACCAATACAAAGCAACTGATCTTACAGTTCAAGAGGTGGACAGATACCAGAATGATGTCACATTGAGAGATACACACGAATTGGTTGGTCAGAATACGGTTCCTTGTATCAAGGTCAATTCATGTAAACAACTTCTCCAAGACATTGATCGAGAGTACGAGAGGTACATGTTTGTAAGCATGGAGGCTTTGATGCAAAGTGACAATAGATGGTCCATGATTGCTGCGTGGAATTCTGCTAAAAATGATTTGCTTGTGATTGTGTGCGATTCAGACTTGCACGATGCCACACTGAGTCAAGAAATGTGCAAGATCTTAGCGCAGAAGAAACCATCGCGTAAAAAACTGATGCTTTTAGCGCCTCCAAACAACCAGTTCATTAATAGTCTAAAGGAAGGGTTAGATGGAGACTTGTTTATACATTCAGAGTAAATTTGACCTGTTGCCACCGGACCATGCAATGCTAGTATATTGTTTACCCTATGAAGCAGAGAGTAATGAGGTATATCATTATCAAAGCCAATGTGCTGTCAGGATGGATGCAGGATTATTTTACAGTTCGAGTTGGTGTTTGTTTTCGGTGGTGGCCAGTATCATGTATACATAATAAAATGCATGCATACATAATAAAATATAATATAATGTCAGCCAATAAAAATCAGTTCTTGTATTTCAGTAGGTAGACAATAATTACATTTATCTTTAATAACTTTTACTTCTTGTTCCATTGTAAACTCAAAACTGTTAAGGATTATTTACTGTCCAGCATTTTGTAAATCAGTTTCATAACTGAATAGGTTTTAGACATTAAATAAATAAAGACATTCTGTTCTTTCCTAAATTGATCTTTTTATGTGGTGTTTCAACGTAGTACACAACAATTAGGTCATGTGACGTCGGGGAGGGGGAAGGGAATGGGAGAGACCTCAACTATTCGCCTCTTACACGACAATTACTAAGTACTTGTCTTCAGCAAACTTTATTTCCTAATTCCATGTTTTTTTTTCATTTTTCTTACACCTGTCTTCGTCCACAAAAACAATATAAACGTTTACATCCCAAAGCAACGTTGCAGGATGAGCTCTTCTACGAGCAAAGTCCCGGATATTTATTGCTGCATTTTGTCGGGCACTTTGAGCACGGCTTGCCCACCTTATACATCTCTCTGTCCTTCCAGTTTCCGCTAGGTCCGTAGTTGCAGACGTAATACTTGCGGGTCCATTTCGGGTCCTCTGGGCTCTTGAAGACAGAGTACCCACATCCCACGGTGTTAGTATCCGCCCACACCACCTGGGAGTAGTGACCTATGGCTGCACTAAACCTGGGGGCATCACGCAAGATATTACATTAGTGCACAGTGTTTCGCGGCAGCAGATGGTGAGAATTCTTCGTATCTTGATAACAAGTTCTAAAATCGAAATTGTGGCAAGATACACAAGACAGATTTTATCAGAATCTACAGATAATGAAAACAAATTCTATGTGCTGAATTCATTACGTTTGAATTAAATGCCTAAAGGCTGCATAAGAGGGTCCAAAGTTTCCATCCAACTTCTTGAATTCAAAGACAAAAAAGCATCAATATAAAAATGGCTAGTGTTGTCTTTTACTATATGCTGGAGGTTTTTGATGCGCTTTTGTCCTTGAATTCAATAAGTATAATGAAAAATGTATGATCTTGTAATTCGTTTGTTTTTTTGGGCTATAATTCTGTTTACATATCAACTCATTTGTTTCCCCACAACGATTCTCCCATTAGAATAACATGCGATTTATAAAATTGTGGAATTGGGTTCGACGAGCCCCCACCAGGGGACTTGTTCGCCCTCGTGTTTCTACTCACTGAAAGCGTGACACCCACGTCCGGTCAAAGAGCTTGACCTCGTCGACGAATAATTGGATGGCGCCCGACCAATCAGGAGCGCCGGCTGATCCCGTCGTGGAGCTCATGTGGAGGTTCTGTCCTACCTGGTACTTGGACACCTTGCGACATCTGTCGTGCTCAAAGTCGCACTGATCCGCCCAGCGCTGGGCTATGGCGGCAATCTCGTCGTTCCACACCTGGCAAACACAAAGTCTTTGATCCATAGAGTTTAAAAAAAGAGCTGGAAAATGTGTACTAATTGCCAAATATCACGTTAGCAGATAGGGTCTGGTAGAGAGAGCGTACTCATGCTGAAGAAATAGCTAAGACCAATGTACCGAACAACCAAAAAACTAAAACCCACAAAAACTACAAAATTTAAAATATTCAAATCTATGCAGATGTAAAACACGTTTAACCCAATCAGTAATGAAGTACATTACCCACCATAACATGTATATATTTACTTAATTTTGTGAGGGAATTAAAGAGAAAAAAATACAGGAATTTTCCTGAAATGTGAAACTCTGAATTTTTTTAAAATCTACATCCCTGTGAGGCTTGACGCCGATGTATTGGCCACTCAAAAATCAAAATAGACTAGATGCAATCTGGTAAACTTCTATGAGGGGGAGATTACTCATCATTGATTTGTTGAAACCATCAATGGCGCAGATGAGGAGGTAGCTTAGCAGCGCTATCTATTGTTAGTTTGAGTCTCCAATATGTCTTACCATCTTCCGCATGTTGGCTGCCTGGGGCTGGGGCCCTGGGGCTCCTAGCTTCACATGCCCCAAGGCTACTTGCTGTCTGTGGTAGTTATGAACCTTCAGGATGGTCTTCTTCGATGCAGCATCTACTCCTCTGCTCAAAACTCGCCCACAGTTTGACCCTTGCCCCTGCGAGCAAGACAATGGGTGAAGTCTACTCTATTTAGTTAAATACTTCGTTATGAATACAATTTGAAGTTTTGGGAAAGATTTCTAAGCATAACTCTCGCACTACCACCGACAGTGCGCCTTACTTAGAGCGCGTAGGCAACCCGCGATACACCTTCTCAGCGCTCCGCACGGGAGTTGCCTCAACCCTGCTACCCCTTACTTGTAGAGCGTAGGCAACCCGCGATACACCTTCTCAGCGCTCCGCACGGGAGTTGCCTCAACCCTGCTACCCCTTACTTGTAGAGCGTAGGCAACCCTCGATACACCTTCTCAGCGCTCCGCACGGGAGTTGCCTCAACCCTGCTACCCCGTACTTAGAGCGCGTAGGCAACCCGCGATACACCTTCTCAGCGCTCCGCACGGCAGTTGTCTCAACCCTGCTACCCCGTACTTGTAGCGCGTAGGCAACCCTCGATACACCTTCTCAGCGCTCCGAGTGGAAGTTGCCTCAACCCCGCTACCCCTTACTTAGAGCGCGTAGGCAACCCTCGATACACCTTCTCAGCGCGCCGCACGGCAGTTGCCTCAACCCTGCTACTCCTTATTTGTAGCGCGTAGGCAACCCGCGATACACTTTCTCAGCTCTCCTAGCGGAAGTTGTCTCAACCCTGCTACCCCGTACTTAGAGCGCGTAGGCAACCCGCGATACACCTTCTCAGCGCGCCGCACGGCTGCTGCCTCAACCCCGCTACCCCTTACTTAGAGCGCGTAGGCAACCCTCGATACACCTTCTCAGCGCTCCGCACGGCTGCTGCCTCAACCCTGCTACCCCTTACTTAGAGCGCGTAGGCAACCCTCGATACACCTTCTCAGCGCTCCGCACGGCAGTTGCCTCAACCCTGCTACCCCGTACTTAGAGCGCATAAGCAACCCTCGATACACCTTACTTGTAGCCTGTATGCAACCCGCGATCAGTGTTGTGACTAGATAATTTATTTTTTATCTAGATAAAGATAAAGATAATTCCCCAAAAAATTATCTAGATAAGATAAAAGATAAAGTGTAAAAAAATTATCTAGATAATAGATAAAAGATTAAAATAATTATCTAGATAATTTTGAAAAGATAAAAGATAATAATGATATTATTGAGTTATTGACATGTTTCTTAAAAAGCAATATTTACTTATTTTGTTTCCATATCTATCATAATGTGGATGGATTTTAATAACAAAACTTTAATAACAAATTGCCGCCATTTTCAAAAAAGGGGAAAACCAGTAGAAGTATTTTTCATTTTGAAAAATGGTATATTTTATTATTATTTTGTATCTATATTATGGTTGAACATTTTATCTATTTTTTTTATCTAAAAGCTTAAAATTTTAGATAAGATAATCTGTATTTTTATCTAGATAAAAGATAAAGATAACACCAAAAAATTTAGCTAGATAAAGATAATAGATAACGGATTTTATCTAGATACATTATCTAGATAATTTTATCTAGATAAGTCACAACACTGCCCGCGATACACCTTCTCAGCGCTCTCAGCGGGAGTTGCCTCAACCCTGCTACCCGTACTACGCATATCTCTCTTCACCGTTGTGAGGGAGGGAGAGAGGGGGAAACAACAACATATTATGTATACTACGTTGTTGTGTTACTCGAGAAGACTAGCAAATGATATAAATAAATATCAATCAACATAAAGAGGGGTGTTTTGCGTTGTTCGGTCAAATAGAAAAGCGCTACATGTAACAAAGTATGTGTACGCATCGAACACATAATAGCCTTATAATATTATAATGTTTCTAGGCTTCCTTTCCATCGGTGGACTTTCAGATAATAGTATTTATAATTAATTATAATGATTGAACACCTAGAAACTTATGCGGTTAATGCCCCTAATTTCAATATCCAGTTAAATTTAACTGCCAGGTAAGCCCAGTTTGGTGTATTTTTCTATTGGCAGTTGGCATGGTGAAAACAATTTAACTGGAAAGTAGATTTTAACTGGACATTGAAACCGGCCCTAAATGTGATACGTTTTGAAACACGTTCCTCAAATGTTTCTTTGCACAGCTAAATACTATAGATTTACCTTATACAAACACATCGTGTGGTCTGAGCAAACGTTGCAATAGTTCTGTGCTGATACGGAAACTGCAGCAACGATCAGCAACAACGTTACATACGTCATATTGGGAACAATTCTGCTCGCTGTAGTTCTGCAAGAAATAAACAAGAAATAAATAAACTATAAAATGTGTCTATGTATAGTTGCGAGCTTGCTATGAACATCTTACTGAAATAATCAAACAAATCCTTTTATTGACAAAGAAGCAGAATAAAAGCAGCAAAAATATCAAGCAGTTTTAAAATATCTTCATACACATATATTTTATCACTTGGTTATGTTAATACAGAAAAAGGACACCCAATATTATTTATTCACTCAAGATTTAATTTACTCGACGCATTGTTGCCCACAATAGTCTTTTTAATTTATAAATACATTTATTTTAAAATCATGAAATTTTTTAAGCTTTTCTGAAATAATCAATCAAGTAGTTGATTTGACCAAACTGAAAACAGTATAAAAAGAATATAGTTTAAAACACGACCTATACCATTGTTAGCTTTAGTTATATTTTACAACGAAACACAGAATTATTTCGTGTATTTCCCTAAAACAACTTACTTAAAAACCCTTTTTCTAAATGCAACAGAAATGTTATCTGGATATTTGAAATTACCGACAAATAGAATTATGAAAATTACGTTAACATTAATTAATACATTAGAATGGCAATAGCAGCACTTACTCAAGCAAACTCAATCACACTACTACTGAACTCAAAAGGGGCAACATTCAATATTATATAGATTATCTGTTGTACCATTTGAATCAATCTGCGGTAGCTCGTGTCACCACAAGTAAACCATGCATTGTCTCATCCTGTTTGTTTGTGCAATTACGCCGATAGGAAACCGTATTATATTGGCAAACATCGTCCGGAACTCACAGCGGTTAACTCCAGAGTGAACTATTACGTCACATAAGATACATCCCTCATCTTCATACTATATTCGTTCTGGTGGAGTTTTCTGTAAAAATTATACAAAGATACATTTTTTTTACCTCAAACATTGCCGTCGTAACGTCACGTGAATACTATCTGTAATACATAATCTTATCTGTTGAGGTTGCAATACAGACATTTACACATGTTGAGACAGAAATATAGCACAGACATTTACACATGTTGAGACAGAAATATAGCACAGACATTTACACATGTTGAGACAGAAATATAGCACAGACATTTACACATGTTGAGACAGAAATATAGCAAAGACATTTACACATGTTGAGACAGAAATATAGCAAAGACATTTACACATGTTGAGACAGAAATATAGCACAGACATTTACACATGTTGAGACAGAAATATAGCACAGACATTTACACATGTTGAGACAGAAATATAGCAAAGACATTTACACATGTTGAGACAGAAATATAGCAAAGACATTTACACATGTTGAGACAGAAATATAGCACAGACATTTACACATGTTGAGACAGAAATATAGCAAAGACATTTACACATGTTGAGACAGAAATATACATTATTTGAAGATTGTCTCTTGGACTAGATACTACTAAAACCAAAGGTAACTCAAAAACGTAAACCAACATCAAAGGTGTACATCAAAATTAATATTAATAGTGACAGCATTGATTGTTATCCTTTGGGAAGGTAATATTGATAACATTTTGATTTTTTAGTTGTCCAGACAAGTTAGGGAGTGGGGGAAAATGCCAGTAAGTTTACCTGGACCCATCAAGCTGCATTTACCACTAATAATACAGTCTTACCAAGGTCTACTGGATTTACTCCTAGCGGAGTAATTGCGAAGCGCGCGCTACAAGCGATCTAATGGACGTTGCAGTCTTACATGTACCAAGTTTGTTACCATGACCACCACACGACCCTCATTGGCAACATTGTATTTCGTTTGTAAACTTGTTGCCAATTTCGTAGAGCGGTTTCTTTGCTGTCATTCTGTCTGCTCTGCTCCCAGACTACTCTAGGATAATATGGGAGCTAATGGAAATGGTCAATGAACAATAATAACGTTGAAGGGATAACAATGATGAGTTGTTTCAAACTAATCAACGGATTGGAGACAATAGGAGTATTCCTAATTTACAATGTAAAAAAATGTATAATTTAATTCTAACAGGAAGAGCAGATAATATAACATGTTGTTTAGAAAGCATGATGCAATATACCTTACAAAAATATACCATTATGTTTTATTTAAATAAATAATACCTTAGCTTGATGTAAAAATGCGTTGTTCTGTATGCGGTTATGAGGAGCAAAAATAAATAAATAAATTAATAAATAAATAAAATAAATAAATTATTACAAATAATATAAAACTAGTAAAATTAGAACACCATATATACTAAAAGAAGGTAGTAATATAACAAGGCAGATCCTGAGTTGTAAACACTACGGCTAAAACCGTAACTACTGAAAAAACCCGACCATGGATTAAATCATTTGATATATTAATTAAAATATTTTAAAACATAAAATAGAATACATGCGAGGTTGATTAACCTTGACAAGACTAATCAAAATTATCGGCACAAATTCCATCCAAAATCTCCAAAATTTACCATATTTCAAAATACAAGACTAACTAGGGAATATGATCAGATGTTAGTTCGTACACAGTACACAGTACAAGATATAGTATGTTTAAAAAACACAAAACAATTGCAATAAATACAACAAAGACGAAAAAAAGCTTTGTCTGAATGTAAATAACACATAGGTAAAAAATTGCTTTTATAAAATATTCATAAAGAGATGAATAAATAGTGCATACAGATCATCATTGATTCAGTATAATATAAAATACAAAATTGTCAGACTTGTACATAAAAAGAAATATGTAAACAGCTTACAGAAGCGTGGATTAAAAAAAAGCGTCGGCTCTCATTATTTTTGGTTTAGTGACGGGCCATTGTCATAGAATTGAAGAGATTTTTATTAACAATGCACTGTTGACCCCAAGTACCTGATGTTATTACTTGTCCAACAGTTTACACCATTGCTTTTAGATATCTAACAGTTCTTGGAAAGTGCCATGGCCGGTCATCATAACCACTACATCAAAATCGTTACTATTTAAAATACATACAAAATAGTACATCAATTAACGCGATTATTTTATATAACTGAAAAAAATGAGAAATTATAACATTTTCCTTCCTAAAAATTGTTTTTCTTATCAATGACCATGTGAAAGAGGGTTCAACGATTGCCAGCATCCCTTGCTCGTGGGCAGTCTCACCCGCGCCGAGTGGGGGTGGTAAGAAGGAGTGGAGGTTCTCTAGTTGTGGCAGCCATGCTACCTCAGTACTGAGCACAGCGCGGGGTACTTGGGGTTGCTGGAAGACATTGCCAGCATCCCTTACTCGTGGGCAGTCTCATCCGCGCCGAGTAGGGGTGGTAAGAAGGAGTGGAGGTTCTCTAGTTGTGGCAGCCATGCTACCTCAGTACAGAGCAAAGCGCGGGGTACTTGGGGTTGCCGGAAGACATTGCCAGCATCCCTTGCTCGTGAGCAGTCTCACCCGCGCCGAGTGGGGGTGGTAAGAAGGAGTGGAGGTTCTCTAGTTGTGGCAGCCATGTTACCTCAGTACAGAGCACAGCGCGGGGTACTTGGGGTTGCTGGAAGACGTGGGGGTAAGAAGGAGTGGAGGTTCTCTAGTTGTGTCAGCCATGCTACCTCAGTACTGAGCACAGCGCGGGGTACTTGGGGTTGCCGGAAGACGTACCGTTAGGGCACTGCGAGCAAGGTGGGCCCACCCTATAAACAGCCCCGTCAGCCACGTTACCGCAGGGACCGTAGTTACACACGTATAGCTTGTCTGTCCACAAGCGCCCGCCTTCCTTCCGGTACATCGTGTAGCCGCAGCCTATGTGCGTAGTCTTGGCCCATACCATCTGGGTGTAGTGGCTGGTTGCCGGCTTCCACCTGGGAGAGAGAGCACAGGCGTCAGACCAATCACACAACGCAGGGGTCGTAGTTACACACGTATAGCTTGTCTGTCCACAAGCGCTCGCCATCCTTCCGGTACATCGTGTAGCCGCAGCCTATGTGCGTAGTCTTGGCCCATACCATCTGGGTGTAGTGGCTGGTTGCCGGCTTCCACCTGGGAGAGAGAGAGCACAGGCGTCAGACCAATCACACAACGCCGGGGTCGTAGTTACACACGTATAGCTTGTCTGTCCACAAGCGCTTCCGGTACATCGTGTAGCCGCAGCCTATGTGCGTAGTCTTGGCCCATACCATCTGGGTGTAGTGGCTGGTTGCCGGCTTCCACCTGGAGAGAGAGCACAGGCGTCAGACCAATCACACATCACAGGGACCGTAGTTACACACGTATAGCTTGTCTGTCCACAAGCGTTCGCCTTCCTTCCGGTACATCGTGTAGCCGCAGCCTATGTGCGTTGTCTTGGCCCATACCATCTGGGTGTAGTGGCTGGTTGCCGGCTCCCACCTGGAGAGAGAGAGAGAGCACAGGCGTCAGACCAATCACACAACGCCGGGGTCGTCATGTATATTTAGGTTGCTCGTTGGTCCAGTGGTTAGCATCCCTACTTCCAATGCAGAAAGTCCCGGGTTTAAATCCCGCTTCAGGCAGAAGTTTTTAACTTCTAATGTGGATTCAATTCCATTACTTCTTGGCTTAGGAATAAATAAACGGTGACTTTGGAGCCGTCCTAGCAACGAAGCACTCCATAAATTCAAAGTTATTCTGAATCGGCCTTGTTGATTCTGGCATTTGTCCGCAGGTGTTCGCACTGTCCAATCACTGATTCATAATATGTTTCGTATTTGAAATATCGATCTTTGATTGGTTATCGCTCACTCGTCGATGGTGTTCGGAGCCTACAGGGTTGGTTTAGTCGCTTTAAATTAAAGTCCCCCACTGCAAATCAGTTTAGTTACTGAGTGAGTAGACTCTAAATGTGAATTTATTTATTTATTTTTATTTATGCGGGAAACAAAATGTTTAGGTCGCAAAGAGGGGCGGCATGAATAAGAATGAGAAGAGACAGACAGACGAGGGGAAAAGTGAGCAAGTCATGATGAATGAGGACGGAGGCAAGAGAGCCATCCTCATACGTCACCACAAAGAGAGACCCACCTCGACCGTACATTCAATAACAATTAGGAGACCGGCCGCTGTAATATTTTAATATTTTTTCATAGGAATCTCTGGCCCTGCTGTAGGGTAGGGTGGACACTTTGGCTGTACCATTATTCCAAGTTACCCATAAGAAGGGATAAGTAGATAATATTAGATAATTTATAGTTGTCGTACAACAACTTCGGTAATGCTTCCGTCACGGGTGGGTGAGCGGCAGCCAACCTGTGACCGTGGCTAATTCAAATACCTGCTCGGGTTGGCCAGGACCTTAAACACGTCATTGATTAATGACGAAGCATCACCGAAGTTAAATAATTTATAGTTGTCGTACAACAACTTCGGTAATGCTTTCGTCACGGGTGGGTGAGCGGCAACCAGCGGTCGTGGCTAATTCAAATACCTGCTCGGGTTGGCCATGACTGTAAACACGTCATTGATTAAGACCGAAGTTGTTGTACGACGACTTTAGACAGTTGTGCACACGTAGATGTTATACTCACTCGAAGGGAGCGATCTCCCTGCTGTTGTATAGTATCACTTCCTCGTAGAGGCTCCGCACAACGGGCATCCACTCCGGGGCAGCCTCGGCGTCTCCGGTGGTCGACCATGCGTACACGTTCTGACCCACGTCGAAACGTCGGACTCCGCGCTGGGCGTCGTGGGCGTAGGTGCACTGGTCCGCCCACCGCTGGGCGATGCGCGCCAACTCCTCGTCCCATACCTACAACAACAACAATTACATGTGTGCAGTAATGACAATAACTGGACTGTCGCCTCGGCTGTATTTATCAATGCAGAAGGCGGTAATTCTACAAAACATGCCATTAAGTTGTCTTGTAATATTATTTATTACTAATCTTTTTCTATTTGACATTAATTTTTATTTATTTAATTGTTTTTTATTTTGTTAAACCGTTTTATTTTTAAGTTATATCATTTATATTTATTTCTATTGTGTTACGTTTTCTTTTAATATTGTGTCTCAGTCTATGACAGAGAAATTTAAAAAAAAGTTGATTATTTGGTGTTTAACGACGAACTCGCCAAGTATGCAGAGTGCATACTTGAAACTCAACTTGACTTATTTATTTATTTTATTTATTTATTTAATGTCTATCCTATTCAGTTATAAAAACTGATTTACAAAGGAGGACCTTAAATAAAACTAATCTATACAAACAATTAATAGTAATGAAATCATAAATAACAATAACAACAAAAACAAAACAAACTACTGAACTATATAAAATATAATCAAGGCGTTTGTTTTTCTTATGGAAAACAGAATGTATAATAAAACAATTCCATAGCAACAAAGTTTAGCTCAAAATCAGGTGGAGACTGCATGCATCCGGGCATACGTCGTATCATGACGTCGGACTGTTAGAGGGTGATTGGGGGAAAAAGTGACACATACAAATCAAGATGAAAAAAATACAATATAAATCGAAAGAAAAAGTGATAAGTATATAAATTGATTTATTTAACGATCCCACTCAAGGATTATGAGGTTACTTATGGTCGTTGCGGTAACATCCTGTATTGCAAATTGTTTCGCTATCCTGTTGCAAAGGAAACAATGAAACAACACCTTGAACTAATTATATGTTGGTCTACACACAACATCCGTGTTGCTCCTTATCGTGGTAGCACGCAGTATTACTCCATGGACATGGTTGTCACTTCGTCTTGTATTTATTATATGGAGACCCAAGCTAATAATACATAATTAAAGTCTAATAGCCGATTTACAGCTACGCGTTGCGAGCGAAGCGAAGGCGCGAGCTCCAATCAGTGGCCGAGTTTGCGTGAAACTATTAACTTCTTTGCTTGAAACTCGGCCGCTGATTGGAGCTCGCGCCCTTGCTTCGCTCGCAACGCGTAGCTGTAAACGTACCATAACCAACTGACCAACTGTTTATGTACCCTCTAAAGTCTTCTTCTTACAGGTTTCCAAGACCTTATGCCATTATCTTTTTATCCAATATTTCTTCATGCTACGGCTGTAAAAACGACCTTTAAAAACATAAAGGGTTGACAAGCAAGGGGTTGCTAATTGTTTTCCTTCCATCACATTCTTTAGGAAGTTCTAACAAAGGGGTGTACAGCCTCGGCTAGTGAGATAAGCGCGTTTTCGTAACCTGAGGCGATCACAACTCGCAATAAAACGGAGAATAAAGCCGGCTGCCCGACCTTGCGTTTGTTTGCGTGAAAGCCACGGACGGCTCAGATCGACCAATCAGGAGAGACTTAGGTGATTGACAGTGCAGCGCCGCAAAAGTTGACCAAACCTCAACTTTTGCAGTGCGTTCACGCAACCGGAAGTGCGTGTGCATGCGCACAACCACAAAACGGCAGGCAAGATGGAGAAGTAGTAGTTTTGAGGTTATGGGTTCTAGTTCTGGATTTGTTAACTTTAAAGTGTATGTAACTACCCCACGACGTACAGAAACATAGGAAATGTAAAATAAGTAAAGAGCCATATACCACGGCCGTCTGTTTTGAGTTCCACTAATAAAAATATTTGTGTTCGGTACGATACTAGTCTCGTCACGCCCACCGCACACAAACTCAATGTCGGGAATACATTCAGAAATGTCACACATAAACGCAGCCTGCTGCAAAAACATGCGTTTTCTCCACGCAAGGTCGGGCAAGCGCCTTAAAGAAGACGTCTGCGGGCGCATCCACTCACCAGTTCCCTCATGTCGGCCGCGCGAGGCTGCGGCCCGGGGGATCCCCGATACTCGTGACCTTGGGCGACCTTCTGGCGATACTTGTTGTGCGCTTCTAAGATGTCTGTCTGGTCTGCTCTGCTTACACCGCCGCCCAACCGTCGCCCGCACCTGGGGCCCACTTCCTGAGGATCAAGACATTGTTTATAGTGTTGTAGTTTATATTATAGTATAATGTTGTATGGTAAGAGTCCAATGAGCATCTGGGAACACTCGGGCTCCACTTGAACACAATAAGAGCAAAAATAGAATACAATATTTTCAGTTTTGTATAGCCTACCTCAGTATTGAGTTTATAGTGGACAAAATAGAAGAGAAGGAGTACAAGGAGAATGAGAATGAAAAGAGAGGTAGAAGGGAAAAGAAAGACAGAAGATGTAGACAAAAAAGGGAAAAGATACGATAAAATAAAAATGTATTAATCTTAAAAGAAATTAAAAAAATATAGACATTTTTTAAAATATCTAATGTATAGAAGTTCAATAAATTTTGCATTCTTTTATAGTAATCAAGATAATGTATAGAGAAGAGGTACGGGTAATGTCAACATGATAGTGAATGAGATGGATATTTTTAATTGTTACAATAATTTGATTTGATATAGTAATAATATATAACAGCGCTGCTAGGTTAAAATGAAGTACACTACTTGGATCTTTGGTATTTTTCTGTCACAATAGAATCTCTATCTGGTCATCGACTTGACCGCTTTTTTAACCTTCTACTAAGTACAAGTAGGACAAAGAAGTTGTTACGAAATTATGGTGATCACTGCACTACCTGATCTGCAACTTACGTCCGTAAATGTGAGACAAACTAGTTCTAAGCGCTCAGAAATAACGCAACGGTTGTTATGTTTAACTCTAGGCGCAAAGGTGGATGGACGTGACATGAAGGAATGCTCCGTATTCGATCAGTTGATAGGTTGATGGACGTGACATGAAGGAATGCTCCGTATTCGATCAGTTGATGGGTCGAGAGGACGTGATCAAATACCAAGGCATTATATTGTCTTCTCCTTCAAGCTGCCGTAGGGCTACATGTATTGTGTGGTAAGGTGCAATCTTGTATAAGATAATGTGTAAAGAATCAAAGTGCATCAAGCTACAATAGATCTAAAAAACATTACCCATTGAAAAACATTCTTTAACACAACTATAATAAAACTAAACACTTAAACTAAGTAAATCGACCACTAAAATATATAGTCCATCCTATTCAGTTATATAATGTGTGTCGTTGCGTATGTTTTCGCTGATATAATGTATGTTATTCATAGTTTTCTCGGGTTAGTCCCAGAATTATTGTTTTCTTAAACCCGAGATTTTGACCAGATCTCCCTGACTATTTGACTTTCTCACTTTTATCATTTTACTTTAAAATGTCCAGGAGATATAGTCCAAGAGCCAGCAACATAAAAGCTCCCCTCATAAGGTACATATGTTTTGACTATTGGAATAGGAGCGGAAAAACTACTCTACTAACAAAACGCGCGTCTTACTCCTCAACGTGGGGGCTTTTAGGCCCCACAGGGGGCCAAAAAAGCCGAAAAAAGGCCCAAGGTTCCCCTCATAAGGTACATGGATGGAGTAAACGCCATTTTGTAGAGATAAGTGTCCCAAATAGGAATTCGAAGAGTAAGACGGGATATTAGGGGGCGTTTACCGATCAGACGCCATTTTACCTAAAAAGGGCCATTTTTTATTTTCGCACATGCATGCGCTTAAATACTCAAATCATATCCGGAAATGTCTCGAGACGTAGAAAAACATACATTTTAAAGAAATTTTGGGTTATTGTCCTCGCCAGACGCCCTCAAAAGCGGCCCAAAAAGGCCAAGGTTCCCCTCATAAGGTACATGAGTGGAGTAAACGCTATTTTGTAGAGATAAGTGTCCCAAATACGAATTCGAAGAGTAAGACGGGATATTAGGGGGCGTTTACCGATCAGACGCCATTTTGTCCAAAAGGGCCACTTTTTATTTTCACACGTGCACGCGCTTTAACACCCAAAACATATCCTTAAATGCCCCTAGAGGTGAATACATTTCTAAGATATTGTGTGATGTCCTCGCCAGCCCCCCCCCCCCCCCCCCCCCACAGCCTCGATCCGGATGCGATAGTTTTGAAGCTCCGCCCACCCCTAACTTTAATATACCAGTATTTATTATTATTAATGTCAGGATTTAAGGATATGTTTTGGGTGTTAAGTGCGTGCATGTGTGAATATAAAAAGCGGCCCTTTTTGGACAAAATGGCGTCTGATCGGTAAACGCCCCCTAATATCCCGTCTTACTCTTCAAATTCCTATTTGGGACACTTATCTCTACAAAATGGCGTTTACTCCATTCATGTACCTTATGAGGGGAACCTTGGCCTTTTTGGGCCCCTTTTGAGGGCGTCTGGCGAGGACAATAACCCAAAATTTCTTTAAAATGTATGTTTTTCTACGTCTCGATACATTTCCGGATATGTTTTGAGTGTTTAAGCGCATGCATGTGCGAAAATAAAAAATGGCCCAATTGGGTAAAATGGCGTCTGATCGGTAAACGCCCCCTAATATCCCGTCTTACTCTTCGAATTCCTATTTGGGACACTTATCTCTACAAAATGGCGTTTACTCCATCCATGTACCTTATGAGGGGAACCTTGGCCTTTTTGGGCCGCTTTTGAGGGCGTCTGGCGAGGACAATAACCCAAAATTTCTTTAAAATGTATGTTTTTCTACGTCTCGAGACATTTCCGGATATGTTTTGAGTGTTTAAGCGCATGCATGTGCGAAAATAAAAAATGGCCCTTTTTGGGTAAAATGGCGTCTGATCGGTAAACGCCCCCTAATATCCCGTCTTACTCTTCGAATTCCTATTTGGGACACTTATCTCTACAAAATGGCGTTTACTCCATCCATGTACCTTATGAGGGGAACCTTGGGCCTTTTTTCGGCTTTTTTGGTCCCCTGTGGGGCCTAAAAGCCCCCACGTTGAGGAGTAAGACGCGCGTTTTGTTAGTAGAGTAGTTTTTCCGCTCCTATTTCAAAAGTCAAAACATATGTACCTTATGAGGGGAGCTTTTATGTTGCTGGCTCTCCGTCTAATATGGCAGAAACGTTGGTTTTAAATAACAATACATTTGTGGATTGATCCGAAAAACTATGAGTAACATAATATATAACAACAAAAATATAATTTAATGCAACTGAATAGGGTAGACATTTAATACGTAAATAAATAAATAAATAAATACATAATTAATCAATTAATTAATTAATTACATAAATAATTCCAGAAACGGTGACCAAATGGGTAATTATAGAAGTTATTCTCAACAATAAGAAACATATCAACATAACTCACCCTGTATTGACACATCGTGTGCAGATTTGATATCCGACAATATTCGGACCCGACGAACTTCTTGTAGTACACTGTTGCCGTGTGTCGAGGATAGTTGCTGCGGCGCGGCTCAACCGCGCTCAACATCACCACTACCACGACCAAACATCCCAGAACGTACATGGTCGTGATGTTCAAAGCTATCGTCATCTCGGAATGCTCACTGAAATGCAACTGACTGCCGGGTGCGAAGACGTGTCTTACTTATACGTGAAATAAGTGTGGTCCTCCTAGGTTTGTCTGAGTAGACTAGACTCTTAGACTCTTAGTTTGACGCTCCCCTGCTGCTCCCCGCCATGGCTATATGATCACCCCTATCCCCGTGACCACCCGACAATCCTATCTTATTTATTCATTTCGTATTATATTATGGGAAGGACAAGGCTGAGATGGTTTGGACACATGAAACGGATGACGGAAGAGAGGATGCCCAGGAGAATATATGAAAAAAGATCGAAGGAAGAAGAAGACGGGGAAGACCAAGGAAGAGATGGAAGAAAAAGATTGCTGAAGACCTACAGACGAGAGGAGAGAACTGGGAGCAAGTAGAGGAAGTACGATTGTGGGAAGATAGGAAGAGGTAGAAAAATTTGGTTGTGAAACCCAAGCTGACCCTGCCAGAAGCAGGAAACGGCGATGGATAATGATGATTATATTATTTATAATCAGGCATATTTGTTATTCTAGGTGGTGGTCAAATAACTAGGGAGTGAAGCTTCTAGATTATCAAACTTAAAATGATAACACATCTGATATCTTGGAAGGAGACAGTGATAGTGACGGTGTCTTGAGTGTATGTGTTGGAGATTATAGCGACTCTAAAGTACACCATAGTTTATCCATTACACTGAACAGTGGTTCACAACCTATGGGTCGCGACCCATGTGAAGAGGATGTATTAAAAAGATGTGAAATCATATTTTAAAATGGGTATACAAAATTAATGTTGATGGATACACAGAAAATACAATTGTTAAAAATTATTAGCAGATTCTTTCCCTAATTCCCAGCTGTGTCCGATCTGTTTCCCAAAGGAAAATGAGAATGTACCTCAATTATTAGTGGTCTGATGATTCAAGACATATTCGGGGAACATAGGACAGATACAACCTCAAAATATCTTCGCCTTTCGAATCTGGGGGTGGGAATTTGCCCCATATCCCATTTCCGTACACAATACTCATCTTTTCTCCTTCCCTTTTGGAAAAACACACTTCCGGTGAACCTTATCATTTCTTATCAGCGTTTCTATTTGGATTAAATCCGATAATTGAGATATTATTGGGTTAAATCCAAACTTAATGAATTGTGCATATATTGTTTGTCGTAATTTGTAGAACTTGATAACATCTAGGCCTCTACCCACAATTTCGATATTTTAGAGTTGTTTTAAAGATATTGACAGAAAACCTTAAATCTCACTAAAATGTAACAACTCTTTTTAAATTTAAAAACTTAAATTCTAAACTAAATTACAAACCATATCAATAAAATAAGTACAGGGTAAAGAATAGATCAGCATATAATCATAGTACATATCGGTTTCTGCATATTGTGACATATCAAAATCAGTTCTTTCAATACGTTAAATGAGGAATGAGTGAAGGCAAAATTGATTGAATTTGCAGAAAATCATGTATTTCAATAATATTCCCAAATCCCAATGTACCCAAAGCTCCTTGTTGCAAATATAGAATATATTACACAAAATAATTACACTACTTTCTCACACATACTTCCATTGCGAAGTAGTTGTACAATCGAATGCAACTATTTGTCATAGTCTTTGACAGTCGCTGCTTTTTATTCAAACCATTTCTTGTCTTAATGTGTCAGTGTGCTTTCACACAGCCAATGTCCATACGATCCATGCACGTGATTAACACACGACTCAATTGAGATGGCTGTGACATCATCAAATCTGTTGCTAGAAGACTCCATTGCTTTACCTTCCATTGATTGGCTGGTGCATATTCAATTTTTGTCCGAAACAAAACACGACCACATGGCTATTTTTGGAATCGAGGCTTTTGATTCCGAATTGATCAAGGTCCCTTGGATAGAAGTAATCACGGTCACCTAGACCAATTCTGAATCATAGACCATTTTAAAAATGATCTGGGGCCGGATTCACAAGAGGTCTTAACTTAGGACAGGTCCTAAGTCCTGCTGTACCGTATGTGCTATGATAAATCCATGGTAGGCCTACTACACAGCTCAATTGATAGCTACTTTCGTGGAAATCACAGTGAACTTAAAATAATGCAAGACGGTGTTTTAAAGTTTTGTTTTCTAATACCTCCACATTCTAAAAACAGAGAAATGTGTATGTCAAGGTAAGTAAACGATGTTTATTTATGTTCACAACTTTGAAGTCATAGATGTATTGCCACCATCTTTCAAGAAAGATAAGACCAACTCAGAGAGGGCCTAAGCTTTGGGCTCAAGTGTTTGTTATTTACTAGGGGTTTCTTAGCGACGTCGAGTCGAGGCTATGTGTAGGTCCGTATCAGCCAATGGCGTAGTGGTCCTAAAGTTAGGCCAGGCCTAAGTTAAGACTTTTTGTGAATCTGGACCCTCAGGTATCTAATCTTGTTCCTCGCACGGCCCCCTAAATCGTTACAAAAAACAACGTACAACAATCAAACATGAGCTGTCAAATGTTATAAGAAGGTTCATTGATGGACACAAGATCTTCATCTATTAACATTGATTTCACATATTTTGTAATTGTTGTGTATTGTTGTTCTTGAAGATTTAGAGGACCGTGGGGAGAAACAAGAACGGAGCTCTAGATCATTTTTTAAGTGGGGTATTCAAATCAAGTTTGATCCGTGAGTTCCATGGCGCGATACAGAATGGTGGTCAAGGGATAGGGAACCCGCAACTGACGTCACATCCGGACTACAACAATGGAACAAATGAATTGAACTGATGGACAAACAATCAGCTGTCAAAATAATAAAATTGCAACCATACAAATAAAAACAAGTGTAGCAATAGTAACTGTTCGCCATTTAAAACTTTTAATGATGGACAACGACTAAGTGAAAGTTTTGTACGTGTATTTGTTTGTTTTTTGTTTTGTTTTCCATAATCAGAAGAAATTATTTTTTGATAGCTTGTTGTTTGTCCATCGATTCAATTCATTTGTTTCATTGTTGTCTTTTGGTGTTGCTAGTATTTCACATTTGTAATTGTTGTGTATTGTTGTTCTTGAAGATTTAGAGGACCGTGCGGAGAAACCAGAACGGAGCTCTAGATAATTTTTTAAGTGGGGTATTCAAATCAAGTTTGACCCGTGACCTAAGCGCAGAGCCCCGGGAAGCGGCTATCACTGCACGAGGTACCAGACGGACACTTCGAGCAGGCTGTTCCCTTCTTGTACATCGTCGCCCCCGCCATGTTACCGGCCGGGCCGTAGTTGCACACGTAGAACTGATGGATCCACTCTCTTTCTCCCCGCGTCTTGTGGGCAGTATATCCACAGCCCACCTTGTGTGTGTCGGCCCACGCGATCTGGCTGTACAGTCCAGCTGCGTTCCATCTGTAGAACAAGGACATAATATTGTATCTACGTAATGCACAAGAAATAGCCGAGTAGCCTACAATAGTGCCAACGTGATTTTCTACACAGTACATCTTATTTAAAAAAAAATAATTATGGATAATTTAAGATCTATTATGGATCATTTACGACCTTGAGTAGGTTTGCCTGTAACAGTGGGCGAGAAAAATGAGGCTTGTGTTACATTTACGAATGTGCGAATGAACGCCAGGCATCTGTTGACTTCCGTGGTATCAGCGTGCACAAAAAGGGGCGGTAGAAAAGTATCTGAGGTAGAGGTATGCGACGTCTTACGTTGGGGCTCGTATATCCCAACGTATACTACTCAGATCCTTATCTACTGTCCATTTTATGCACTCTCAACGAACATGGAGAGATTCCTAGCGTTTTTTCTAACTAGGTAAGTTAGGGTGCTTGGATAGTTGGGAAGGAATGTCCAAGGGCTGTTAATAGGACTGTTAAAGGAAAACCTCGGAGAAAACGTTCAGCTAGGATTGCCGTGGCCGTAATCGAAGCAACGATCTGTGGAATTAGAGCCTCGTGGGTTACCTCTGAGCCACCTCTATCAGTTGATAAGATGTGATATGACATGATATGATAAGCACAAGACTCACGCATAAGGAGAGATGTTATTCTTGCTGAAATCCTTGACATAGTCGTACCACACTGCGAGTGTCCCGACCCAGTCGGGGGCCGGAATGACGTCACCGGTGTATGATATGACATGATATGATATGACATGATATGATAAGCACAAGACTCACGCATAAGGAGAGATGTTATTCTTGCTGAAATCCTTGACATAGTCGTACCACACTGCAAGTGTCCCGACCCAGTCGGGGGCCGGAATGACGTCACCGGTGTATGATATGATATGATATGACATGATATGACATGATATGACATGATATGATAAGCACAAGACTCACGCATAGGGAGAGATGTTATTCTTGCTGAAATCCTTGACATAGTCGTACCACACTGCGAGTGTCCCGACCCAGTCGGGGGCCGGAATGACGTCACCGGTGTATGATATGACATGATATGATATGACATGATATGATAAGCACAAGACTCACGCATAGGGAGAGATGTTATTCTTGCTGAAATCCTTGACGTAGTCGTACCACACTGCGAGTGTCCCGACCCAGTCGGGGGCCGGAATGACGTCACCGGTGTATGATATGATATGATATGACATGATATGACATGATATGACATGATATGATAAGCACAAGACTCACGCATAGGGAGAGATGTTATTCTTGCTGAAATCCTTGACGTAGTCGTACCACACTGCGAGTGTCCCGACCCAGTCGGGGGCCGGAATGACGTCACCGGTGTATGATATGACATGATATGATATGATATGACATGATATGATAAGCACAAGACTCACGCATAAGGAGAGATGTTATTCTTGCTGAAATCCTTGACGTAGTCGTACCACACTGTGAGTGTCCCGACCCAGTCGGGGGCCGGAATGACGTCACCGGTGTATGATATGACATGATATGACATGATATGACATGATATGATAAGCACAAGACTCACGCATAGGGAGAGATGTTATTCTTGCTGAAATCCTTGACATAGTCGTACCACACTGTGAGTGTCCCGACCCAGTCGGGGGCCGGAATGACGTCACCGGTGTATGATATGACATGATATGACATGATATGACATGATATGATAAGCACAAGACTCACGCATAGGGAGAGATGTTATTCTTGCTGAAATCCTTGACATAGTCGTACCACACTGTGAGTGTCCCGACCCAGTCGGGGGCCGGAATGACGTCACCGGTGTATGATATGACATGATATGACATGATATGACATGATATGATAAGCACAAGACTCACGCATAAGGAGAGATGTTATTCTTGCTGAAATCCTTGACGTAGTCGTACCACACTGCGAGTGTCCCGACCCAGTCGGGGGCCGGAGTGACGTCACCAGTGGTGGAGCTCTTGTAGATGGCCTGGCCCACCTGGGGGTGTGAAGTCACGGAGCGACATTTGTCCCGGCCGAAGTTGCACTGGTCAGCCCAGCGTTGCGCCACCGTCGCCAGCTCGGACGACCAAGTCTACATGGCGGGAAATATGCCAGCTTTATGAACATGTACTCACTTTATGATTGCACGTGCTTTTGAACACTCACTTAATGATTGCACATGCTTTTTAATATATACTCACTTTATGATTGCACATGCTTTTGAACACTCACTTTATGATTGCACATGCTTTTGAACAATCACTCTATGGTTGCACATGCTTTTGAACAATCACTTTATGGTTGCACATGCTTTTTAACATATACTCACTTTATGATTGCACATGCTTCATCAAATTCTTCAAATTGCTTTAAAATGTTCTTATTTAACGTTACTATTGTGTTGTTGCAACACACCTTTCAAAATAAGCAAGAACATTTGTAAACGGAAGTATTTATTGAAATTAAGAAACATTTAGGGATAGCAGATTTTAGTTTAATATGAACAATTTTAAAGCATTCGTAAGTGTAGCAATCGGGGGTTGTGCAGGGTAGGTCCCTTACAACATACATGTGCACAATTTTGGCCTGCCCTGGTCAACTATGAATCCACCCTTCGGCACTGGTTGGGAGATTAACAATCATCCCTACAACTATTTTTCTGGTTAGCATCCAGAGTGTCAAGTCAAGGTCATGTACCTACCATCATGCGCATGTTGGCTGCGGGGGGCTGCGGGCCGGGGGAGCCCTTAGACTCCAGGCCTTGGGCGTGTCAAGTCAAGGTCATATACCTACCATCATGCGCATGTTGGCTGCGGGGGGCTGCGGGCCGGGGGAGCCCTTAGACTCCAGACCTTGGGCAACCTTCTGTCGGAACGCGTTCAGTGCGTTCAAGATCCCCACCTGATCAGTTCGATTCACACCGCCCTCGAGACGCGGCGAACACTTCGAGCCGACGCCCTGGAAGAAAATAGTTGACACGTTTCAAGGCCATCTACAGCCCCTTTCACGCGCGATGTTGCAATGAAAGTCAACTGATTCTTGGCGTTGTTTCACACATTCGTTAAGAAGGTCTTCCGCTTAGTAGAGGGCACAAGTCTCATTAGTCAATCCCGCTACGTTTGGAGTTTCTAGATGATCAGTATAAAATCATAAACTATCACTAATTTGCCTATTTCAGAGCCGGTAATTCAATGACCAGATAAAAACTACTTTTCAGTTAAATTGTTTTCACCATGACAACGGCCAATATAAATACACCAAACTGGGCTTACCTGACAGTTAAATTTACTTGATACTTTAACTGGACATTATAATGAATAATTTTTCGTAGGAATACCCGTTATAGGGTGCACACCAGTTTTACCTGGTGTGCCCCTCTTCAGGTGACTAACTAGGTTATTAGGCTGTTTGGATGGCTGGGAAGGAATGTCCGAGGGCTATTAGTAGGACTCAATCCCAGCATTCGCCTTTACGACTGAGGAAAACCTCTGAAAAAACCTTCAGTCAGGACTGCCGGTGGCCGGAATCGAACCGGCGACCTCCCGAATTAGAGTCTCGCGTCTTACCGCTGAGCTACCTCTATCGGTAACTGGACATTGAAATTACACAGGTCAAGTAGATGTTAGGTACTAGAGAAGTAGAAAATAATTAAGTTGGTAGGCCTACTATTGGACTGTGCAACATCAGATGAGTTTGCGAAATCAGTGTGGTAAAATATTGCTACATCAAAGGTTGCGATTTTGTAGTGTATTCAAATAATACTTTTCGATATTGTGGCGTCTTCCACATAGTAATCAACAAATATCCTTTTAAACACATTTCATATAATAAAGGAAGATGGAGAGGCTTATCTTCAATGCCGACCCAACGCAGAGTTGGACGTGGCAATAGATAGATGATGATGAAAGAAAGGTAATGAATGATGTAACTTACCTGATATATACACATCGTGTGATCCCTGCAAATACTGCAGTAGCCTTGTCCGTTGACGGTGGCAATGATAACAAGCACAACGATCACCACACCTCCCACTTTAGGCACCATTTTGGTACTAGTTTCCTTTACAGAGATCGAACAGACCAGACGATTTATTGGATTCCTCTTTGACACTCAATAACATGTGTTTGCTGACTGACCACTTTCGTATTATATTAGTGAATGTTTGAGTGTTGATATAAGTTGCCAACACTATTCAACTCATTATCTTCGTTGACCTAAGGTCAAAGCTGCGCCATCTTTGATATTTTAATTTGTTAATGTTGCGCAATATGATAGAAAAAACATTAGTTTATAATTATTTCATAATATTGATTGACGCAAACTGTAAAAATGCATTTGGACTTCGGCCAGACTATTTTTAATGAATCGGAAATACCGATTCGATGCCTCTACATCGATTCCGTTCCAAAATGCTTGCCTTTGCCTAAAACGCATCTAGCGTGACGTAATTTTCCGCTTGTCTGGTGGTGTTAGCAGCTGAATTCTGGTACGGGGCTAAAATCCCCCATATACTGTCGGATCAGAGAAATTGGTGAAGAAGGACAAGTACTAGCACTTACTTTCTCCAAAACCCATGTAATCCAATGACACTAATCATACAATACAATACAATACAATACAATACAATACAATACAATACAATACAATACAATAAACACAATACAATACAATGCAATGCAATACAATACAATAAACACAATACAATACAATACAATACAATACAATACAATACAATAAACACAATACAATACAATAAAAGTGTTAAGAGAAGGAAAGGGAAAGAGAAGAACACAATTCCGTCACCTCTTACGACTCACAAAGTCACCCAGGGTCAAATTCTTGGACCCACATTAAGACACAGTAATAAAACACTTAAAGACATTTTATTTTAATTTAAGGTTCTACAAAGAGTAACATAAACATTTACAAGTAAAGTAGTTTAAAAGGTACGTTTAAATAATAAAATATATAACTTTAATTTAGCCAGGATCGATTCCTGGTGCAGTTATTTGAGGCTAATTCTTAGAGAAGAGAAAAACAACGATTATGAGTATAATACCTTCACTTTCTTTCGTAAGGACAATGTTTCATCCTAGTTGACATCTTTATGACTATGCACAGACGCCGATATATTTAAATCAAGTGCAGGACAAAACACTTCTTTCTGGTTATGAACACAGCACTTCCATAAAGTACAAAACAACTTTTTATAAAATTAAAAAGCTCCATCAAACACTTAAATAATACTAGAAAGAGCACAACACTATAGGCACAGTCCCGGATATTGTCGGCACCTGCAGGCGGTACCTTGCGGTCACTGAGAACAGGCCGTGCCTATCTTGTAAGAACACAACACTATAGCTACAGCCCCGGGTATTGTCGGCACCTGCAAGCGGTACCTTGCGGGCACTGAGAACAGGCCGTGCCTATCTTGTAAGAACACAACACACTATAGGCAAAGTCCCGGATATTGTCGGCACCTGCAAGCGGTACCTTGCGGGCACTGAGAACAGGCCGTGCCTATCTTGTAAGAACACAACACTCTATAGGCACAGTCCCGGGTATTGTCGGCACCTGCAAGCGGTACCTTGCGGGCACTGAGAACAGGCAGTGCCTATCTTGTAAGAACACAACACACTATAGGCACAGTCCCGGATATTGTCGGCACCTGCATGCGGTACCTTGCGGGCACTGAGAACAGGCCGTGCCTATCTTGTAAGAACACAACACACTATAGGCACAGTCCCGGATATTGTCGGCACCTGCAAGCGGTACCTTGCAGGCACTGAGAACAGGCCGTGCCTATCTTGTAAGAACACAACACTATAGGCACAGTCCCGGATATTGTCGGCACCTGCAGGCGGTACCTTGCGGGCACTGAGAACAGGCCGTGCCTATCTTGTAAGAACACAACACTATAGGCACAGTCCCGGATATTGTCGGCACCTGCAGGCGGTACCTTGCGGTCACTGAGAACAGGCCGTGCCTATCTTGTAAGAACACAACACTATAGGCACAGTCCCGGATATTGTCGGCACCTGCAAGCGGTACCTTGCGGGCACTGAGAACAGGCCGTGCCTATCTTGTAAGAACACAACACTATAGGCACAGTCCCGGATACTGTCGGCACCTGCAGGCGGTACCTTGCGGGCACTGAGAACAGGCCGTGCCTATCTTGTAAGAACACAACACACTATAGGCACAGTCCCGGATACTGTCGGCACCTGCAGGCGGTACCTTGCGGGCACTGAGAACAGGCAGTGCCTATCTTGTAAGAACACAACACTAAAGGCACAGTCCCGGGTATTGTCGGCACCTGCAGGCGGTACCTTGCGGGCACTGAGAACAGGCCGTGCCTATCTTGTAAGAACACAACACTATAGGCACAGTCCCGGATATTGTCGGCACCTGCAGGCGGTACCTTGCGGGCACTGAGAACAGGCCGTGCCTATCTTGTAAGAACACAACACACTATAGGCACAGTCCCGGATACTGTCGGCACCTGCAGGCGGTACCTTGCGGTCACTGAGAACAGGCCGTGCCTATCTTGTAAGAACACAACACTATAGGCACAGTCCCGGGTATTGTCGGCACCTGCAGGCGGTACCTTGCGGGCACTGAGAACAGGCCGTGCCTATCTTGTAAGAACACAACACTAAAGGCACAGTCCCGGGTATTGTCGGCACCTGCAGGCGGTACCTTGCGGGCACTGAGAACAGGCCGTGCCTATCTTGTAAGAACACAACACTATAGGCACAGTCCCGGGTATTGTCGGCACCTGCAGGCGGTACCTTGCGGGCACTGAGAACAGGCCGT
The DNA here is from genome assembly GCA_945910005.1 of Isoperla grammatica. Classification (NCBI taxonomy): domain Eukaryota; kingdom Metazoa; phylum Arthropoda; class Insecta; order Plecoptera; family Perlodidae; genus Isoperla; species Isoperla grammatica. Next base: position 4,380,893 of record OX246748.1, read on the forward strand.
GCCTATCTTGTAAGAACACAACACTATAGGCACAGTCCCGGATATTGTCGGCACCTGCAGGCGGTACCTTGCGGGCACTGAGAACAGGCCGTGCCTATCTTGTAAGAACACAACACTATAGGCACAGTCCCGGGTATTGTCGGCACCTGCAGGCGGTACCTTGCGGGCACTGAGAACTGGCCGTGCCTATCTTGTAAGAACACAACACTCTATAGGCACAGTCCCGGATATTGTCGGCACCTGCAGGCGGTACCTTGCGGGCACTGAGAACAGGCCGTGCCTATCTTGTAAGAACACAACACTCTATAGGCACAGTCCCGGGTATTGTCGGCACCTGCATGCGGTACCTTGCGGGCACTGAGAACAGGCCGTGCCTATCTTGTAAGAACACAACACTAAAGGCACAGTCCCGGGTATTGTCGGCACCTGCAGGCGGTACCTTGCGGGCACTGAGAACAGGCCGTGCCTATCTTGTAAGAACACAACACTAAAGGCACAGTCCCGGGTATTGTCGGCACCTGCAGGCGGTACCTTGCGGGCACTGAGAACAGGCCGTGCCTATCTTGTAAGAACACAACACTATAGGCACAGTCCCGGATATTGTCGGCACCTGCATGCGGTACCTTGCGGGCACTGAGAACAGGCCGTGCCTATCTTGTAAGAACACAACACACTATAGGCACAGTCCCGGATATTGTCGGCACCTGCAGGCGGTACCTTGCGGGCACTGAGAACAGGCCGTGCCTATCTTGTAAGAACACAACACTAAAGGCACAGTCCCGGGTATTGTCGGCACCTGCAGGCGGTACCTTGCGGGCACTGAGAACAGGCCGTGCCTATCTTGTAAGAACACAACACTATAGGCACAGTCCCGGATATTGTCGGCACCTGCATGCGGTACCTTGCGGGCACTGAGAACAGGCAGTGCCTATCTTGTAAGAACACAACACTATAGGCACAGTCCCGGATATTGTCGGCACCTGCATGCGGTACCTTGCGGGCACTGAGAACAGGCAGTGCCTATCTTGTAAGCCGTCTCCCCCACCATGTTACCGGCCGGGCCGTAGTTACACACGTAGAACTGGTGAATACATTCAGGGTCATGTGTGTTCTTATACATGGTGTAACCACAGCCCACTTTGTACGTCTCGGCCCAGACGATCTGGCTGTAGTACCATGCGCCGTTCGACCTGCGCACAAGGAACGGACCAATCACAGGGGTGATTTTGATGTATTTATTTATTTATGAATTGGCCCCATACATCGCATTTTATGCCATTTAACAGTGACCAGTATAACAACGATGCATATGATGAAGAAGGGTGGAGGGGAAACCCGGTACCGGCACGTAGCCTACTCCTGTCGAAAAGTACCAAAGGGACCATTAGCTTTACGTCCCATCCGAAAGGACGGTGTAAATTTGACCGTTCATATAGGTTCCTCCACTGACCTGGACTGCCGAGCAGTTGACGAGAAGAACGAAGCTGTTACACAAGCTTTCGAACCCTCCAATCTGCTCTGACCAACGGTAACTAGTGTTTCGGTGGGTCGGATGGCGCAGGTCTTGGCCTTGGCGCGCAAGGGTTGTTTTTGCAAGAAAAGAATGTGTAAAACGTCGTTAATTGATTTATGAAAAAACTCCTCCAAACACTTTCAAATAGTACTAAAAGGACTCTCGCTTACAGCAAGGGGTAATCTCACTGTGAAAATCGCTCAAAATTAACGTGTTGTAGTAATGTCTTGAGAAAAAAAGTGGTCACTTATCAACTATCAGCTTCGTAAGAACCAAACACCGGGTTAAACAAAGTGCCATATATTTCTATCATTTCGTTTTGTTATTTTGAGAGCAAGTTAAGGAATTAATGAATAATTAAGTAATTTCAGTTTCAGTAATGACCGTACTGTTTTAACTGTAAAATTTTCAATTGAATGAATCCAGTTTTAAGTTCCAGCCCTTATTCCAGTACGCAAGATGCAACCGGTTGCAGCTTGCACCCGGGTTACGGAATAAGGGACGCAACTTTACAACCGGCTACAACTGTCTAAAAGGGTTCTGGAATGAGGCCCCACATTAAATATTGTGTAACGTTCTCTGAGAATCACTTAAAACCTGCTGATTTTTCGCTGTTTAACCCTTTGACACTCTGTAGTTCTCGTATACTCACACGTAAGGCGAGACCCAGGCCCGGTCGAAGTCAGCGACCCTGTCGTACCACTTGGTAATCACAGTAGTCCAGTCGGGGGAGGGGGGTCTTCCAGTGGCGGGGCTCGTCTTCAGGTAGATGGACTGAGCCACTGAGGGGAACTGAGTCACTGAGCGACACACGTCCATCCTGAAGTCGCATTGATCCGCCCAGCGCTGAGCTACCGTTGCCAGCTCGGACGACCACTCCTGAACATAGACAATGCTTTCGTTTATAGACTTGGCAACATGGCCACATCATATCTCTAGTATTTCCTGTTTGCTTAAGAGCATTCGGTAGTAGGAGTCTTACAGATGTATTAATCATCCACTACTACTCTTAAAATTCGTAGTAGAATCATCATCATTAATATGTGTGCACAAGAATGTCATATCTACGTATAGGTGCAAATACATTTGTGATCAACCTGTTCAAAAATAATATACACACTATTTTGTATTATTACGTCGACAATTTTCAACAACAGTAAATTATTTACAGAATTAAAAAATGTGTATATTACTTTAGAAAGTGTTAAATACTCAACATGAAAATGCAAGTTTTACACACCTATAATAGAGGACAGACAGCGGGACAGAATGGGTAGGACAAGGCTGAGATGGTTTTAACACATGAAACAGATGACGGAAGAGAGGATGCCCAGGAGAATATATGAAAAAAAGATCGAAGAAGAAGACGGGGAAGACCAAGGAAGAGATGGAAGGAAAAGATTGCTGAAGACCTACAGACGAGAGGAGAGAACTGGGAGCAAGTAGAGGAAGTACGATTGTGGGAAGATAGGAAGAGGTGGAAAAATTTGGTTGTGAAACCCAAGCTGACCCTGCCAGAAGCAGGAAACGGCGATGGATAATGATGATGAATAGATTAATAGAAGACAGATGAACAGAGTGCAGAGTGTTTTAGTAAGTATATCAACAGGTCCTACCATCTTGCGCATGTTGGCTGCTGGGGGCTGCGGCCCTGGGGATCCCCTAGTCTCCTGACCTTGGGCTACCCTCTGTCGGAACGTGTTGTGTGCATTCAAGATGGCCGCCTGCGCAGTGACGCTCACGCCGCCGCTCAGCCGCGGGGAACACTTGAACCCGACACTCTGCAACAACAGGTTGTTCGTGTTTGACCCCCACGGTGACGAAACAGCCCTGTCTAATAATGTCTCCATCTTCATATAAGACCTAGTAATTGCACTGTACACTGTTCCTTGTCACAGGTAAAATTAATTTAAAAACGCAATATTTCGAACCCTGATCAGAGCTATTCAACAGGCGAAAACACACTGCACTGCACTGTGAGTGTGTTTTAGCCTGTTGAAGTGCTCTGATCAGGGTTCGAAATATTGCGTTTTTAAATTGTTTTTATCCGTGACAAGGAACAGTGTACAGTCCAATTACTAGGTCTTTATAACGTTTTAACTGTTCTTTTATTTTTCCGTTTTAATTGTCTATATCTTCGATCCTACAAGTCAAGTCAAATTCAACTATAGTTTATTGGTGATATATTTATTATTTATTCCCATTTATAGTGAATAGTGGTTGGCAGAAAGGAGTGTACAACTCCAAACACAAGAAGTGACTTCTAACTCATCCTAAAAGTAACTAGCTAGATATTATATTGAATAAATAAAATTGAGTAATAAAAGAGGGAAACTATGATAAAATGAATTAATCCCTAACAATACTAGCAATTAGTAATTATTATACTTGAGGATAATAAAATAATATGCAAAATAGTAAACAAATTTACAGAAGTATTTAAAAATAGTGTAAGAAAATACGTTTAAAAAAAGTGAAATATTGTAGCAGAATAAAAAAAAAACGAGAGAAAAGGAATTCGCGACAAGTTACGTCAAGGACAAGTTCAGTCATGTTTGTTTATAAATAAACACACCAGCAAACTGTAGTGTCGTTGTTGTTACCTTATAACGACACATCGTGTGGTCTCCTCCGAACCTGCAATAGTCCTGGCCTAACACGGCAACACTGACACACACGAGCAACACTATCACTTGCACTATTCTCATCATGGCCGCACTAGCACTACAACTTGTCTTTGTCGTAACACACAACCAAAACAATACACGTCAACGTCAATGTGGATATTATCTCTTTGAATTGTTTAACATTACAAGCAATCTTATTGGTATAGTAATATAATATATACTTGTTTCACAAGGTTATATTTTAGAATGTAGGTCAATTATTTCGACCTATTTTAAGAATGATGTGAAAATGTGTTGCAAGATCTCATCAACTGATTTGTTAACAGTGTTTTGTTTGGTGTATTGATAAATGCAACGCAAATTCATTTGATCATTGGTCACTTGATTAGTTAAAAATGCATTCGGCCTTTGACACAATAGGGGGGGGGGGGGGGGATCTATGTTTTAATAACGTTATCGTGGTATGTTATAGAAGCAAGAATGTACTACCACGAATGGGTATCTTTCTGATTATTTTAATAGTTCTCAGTTATATATTGATGACGCTAAATAATTAGTATTACGGAAATGATACTGATATAAATACTTTCAATTTAATGTTGTGAAGATTAATTTCACAGAATACTGGATGTCAATAGTTCAGAGAATTGTTACGACAAAAACTATAACTGGATTAGTTAGGCAATATTTAACAGAAATAATGAACTAGTTCAATGTTTAATGTTGTTTGGTCGACACAAATGCAATTTGTTTCGATTTAAAACAAAGAAAATATATTATCAGTAAATAAAACTAACTATGCACATCACTCTATTCTGGATAAGCATCTTAAGATGTAATATGTTAATTAAAAAGTAGGCATAATCGTTGGTTGCCAACATCATTGCTGTATCACGCCCCGTACGCACGGTTTTCAGCAAATGTATAATATCTAACCTTGCGTCTATAGTAATTTCTATTTTAAATCGTCATACAATGATTTACATAATATGGCGTTGATGATAAAAGAATTACCCACCTCCAGTCGGCACAACATATAGTGACAAGACCTGCATAGTTACATAATAAATTAATCACACTCGCCAATAAAGTTAATCGAACCATAAAGAAAGCCTCACTTAGGATGCAGAGTGTGCGGTGATGATTGTCACGTGGCCTTGCCTTAGTACAACAACAACAACGACAACAACGACGACGACAACGACGCCAACCGGAAGTAGTTTCAATAGATCTACACGTGCTCCTTAAATTGGCAACTCGTGTTCATAAATCACTATACTTCCGTATCATTTCATTATACATTGCTTTGTTTTATATCACATTTTAATTAAATTTAGGTCATAGAAAAAGCTTTGCAGATGCGAAAAACATTTTCTCTAGTAGGCCTACACGTCGTGGCCTTTCGGGGGCCCTTGGGTATAATTATTATTATTACCATTTATTTTATTTGTATTAAGCCTGTATTTGCAACAGAATTATTACGTTCCAAAAGCGCAGTTCTTTTTCGTAATAATAAGTTAGACCGCTTGAAATGTTAATTGAGCACATTTACCAGATGTGACGTTTAACATTTAGACACGAAACAAAAAGCCTAACGTTGGGCTGCTTGGGTGGCGATATGGTTTTCTTTTTTGGGCAGGTCAAGAGCAAACTTACGATTTTGTTCCAAGGTTTTTCTCCGTCACCAGACGAATACACGGATACTTACAACCCTTAAACATCCCTTCCAAACTATTCCAAGTGCCACTTACCCAGTCAATCACTTGAAGATGGGCATGGATTGTTCCCGGGCAGGTTTCCTACGAAAAACCAAAATTATCATTATTACAAAAAAATTTATAAGTTTGTTTCCTGTTGAGAAGGTGTAAAAATATACATCTTACATGACCCATGGGTCGGGTTTCGGGGCATTGTGCTGGATACGATTCAAATTTGTAAAACACATTTAAATTTATGTTAAACACTACACTATTATTTGTATTCTTAGTTGTTGTTTAACTAACACACAAAAATAACAATAAATAAAACTGAATCGTCTTAACGTGTGCATATGTGTACAAGTGCGCAAATGTATATTTTTTGTTATTCTCTATACAATTATTGTTTACGCTATAACTAATTATCTTACTCAGCAAATAACACAAAACGTAAACTACCAGGAAACCTGCCGACACGGCATATTGTTCGTTAGTTTGTCGCGTGAAGTATTTCCTCACTCCACAGCGATCAGGTGTACACCAACCTTCAGCCTCTACACTAAGGTTGTTACTAATAGATTCCTTGTGCAACAGAATGACCTAAACGTTTCAATATATACTTTATTGGAGACAATTATGTATTATTCTCTGATTCAAGTGCGTCATCCCTTGTATGTCTTGCCAGGTGTTTTCTGCAACCAAGTCTTATATATAAACTGTGCGGAGGAAAGTTTGGACACAGTTCTGTCTTGGTGTTCTCCAGTCTCCAGTCTCCACTACAGTCCAAGGTATGTTACAGAACTGCCCCTTAGAGGCAAACCTAGAATAGTAGAAGAATATAGTTTTGCTCTATAGGTGCTAAATGCGTCAAATTTTGAGAATACCGTAGAAAAATGTAATATTTACTAACTTAGACTTTCTTTTGAGTGAATTTAAATGGTATTGATTTTGGACGTACCTAAATGCGAACATTTTTATTACAATTCTTGAGAAGGGTATCTAGCTAGTTTTTAAATAAAGAAGCACTGAATAAATTCAAAGTTGTTCGGGTGTTCGCACTGTCGAATCACTGATTCATATGTTTCGTATTTGAAATATCGTCTTTGATTGGTTATCGCTCACTCGTCGATGTGTTCGGAGCTTATAGGGTTGGTTTAGTCGCTTTAAATTAAAGTCCCCCACTGCAGATCAGTTTCGTTACTAAGTGCGTAGACTCTAAATGTGATTTTTTTTTATTTTTTTTATTTAAATGATCTTAAATGTAATCGAACATCTTATTATGTATAAAAGTGTAAGATTCTTAGATGGATTTATATTTTATTTATATTGTTTTCACCTCTCACTCTCCCCCCAGATGCATCTCGCTCAGATGTTCGCTGTGTTCCTGGTGATGGGGGGTGCATACTCCGCCCCCGTCCTCAGCCACGGAGACCTCCACGACTTTGCCGACGTGATCCCCGTAGAGAAGGTGTGGATGGTCGTCAGCGACTACATCGCCTACGACGGAGAGATCCAGAACATGCTGGGCTATGTTCACACTGACGAGTTCAAGGGGATGATAAGGAAGATCGACTCCTTGCCCGACTTCATCCAGGTAGGTATCGCACGTCACTCATTATTGATGACGTCACATCTAGAATTAGCAACGAATTCAAGCAGAGACTAATGTTTAGTGTTTTCTTTCGAGAGAATAAATTGGAACAACTCCAATAAACATAAACATTCAATTATTGGAGGAGCTTGAGTGCATACATTATACATATATTTTTAAGTAACATTTGCCATATTTATAATAAAAACTAAAACTCTATTTATATATTTAAGTAATGTATAAATTATTTAATTCCGTTAACAGCTTGACATTAGAGTGACATCAATACAATTATTGTAGTAATACACATAATAAAGAATAGTAGTAATAAATACATATTGTATATACAGATCTACTTAAGGATCAGGTCCAACTTAAGTTATTTTCTCTACTAATTTCTGTTCCTTGGTAAAAAAAAAAGTCATAAATTTCAATCAATACTTACCTATTTTTCCTCTATTAAATGGAATCACAGTTATTCACAACTTTCCCACATTTATAACAGTTACACTATGTTATACTATCGTGATTTTACGGGTAGAACCGGTTATACCCGGAAAACCACGCTAGTATAGTTGACTCCGGCCGTGAAAGCCTCCGAAATATACTGGCCACGCCATAAGAAGCAAGGTGTTTCCTAAAATTCTGAGAAGAGACGGTCGCTCCACACGGTCTATTTTAACGGTATTCAACTCGAGATTGCCGGATAACTGCAATGTTATTGTCCACTGCATTGACTGCACCGACCGTGAATGGAATGCAACCCCACCACGTCTGACAACATGCGGGCGATATTATCACTACAATACCTGAGGCAGGAGAACGGGATGCGACTAGATTTAGGTTGGTAGTTGTCACACGCGTCACTTCACTATTACATAATCCGTGACGACAACACCTTGCAAGTTAACGCGACGCGACTATAGATTAATAACACTATGCGTTTTGTGTATAAACGTTGTTATATATATACATGTTATAAGCACCCTATCGCTTTAATTATGTAATGCACTAGTAACTGTATGTGATAATTAAATTGTCTTCTGTTTCAGTTCTTGAACAGTCTGGAGGAGTCTGGCTTCCCCGCGTACAAATACTGGAACATCATCCACGCCTTCCTGGGCATGGCCACAGTGAACAACCCCAACCAGACGTCTCCCCCCCAGCTGAGTGGGGGCGTGGCCGGCCTGGTCAATGACGTCAGAGCTCTGGTCAAGGAGAGTGACGTCATCAAGGTCTACGAGGAGAAACTGAAGAGTAACCCTAGGCTGAGGTCACTGGTTCAGCTGTTCCAAGGGGAGACATTCAAGGTAGGTTGTCACGTGACTTGGTGGTCAATGACGTCAGAGCTCTGGTCAAGGAGGGTGACGTCATCAAGGTCTACGAGGAGAAACTCAAGAGTAACCCTAGGCTGAGGTCACTGGTTCAGCTGTTCCAAGGCGAGACATTCAAGGTAGGTTGTCACGTGACTTGGTGGTCAATGACGTCAGAGCTCTGGTCAAGGAGGGTGACGTCATCAAGGTCTACGAGGAGAAACTGCAGAGTAACCCTAGGCTGAGGTCACTGGTTCAGCTGTTCCAAGGCGAGACATTCAAGGTAGGTTGTCACGTGACTTGGCCCGGCGTAACTAGTCATTTACATACTTAGTACACGACAGCGTAGATGTACTAGTCCCTACTCGCATACTGACTTTAGAACCGTATCTACTGTCTCTTTCGTGCACGCTGATTCCACATAAATCAACTGATACCTGGCGTTCTTTCACACATTTGTAAATGCACCCTTTCGCTGAGCAGAGTTCTTAGGAATAAGTACACGGTGACTTTGGAGCCGTCCTAGTAACGAAGCACTCAATAAACTCAAAGTTGTTCTGAATCGGCCTTGTTGATTCTGACATTTATCCGCAGGTGTTCGCACTGTCCAATCACTGATTCATATGTTTCGTATTTTGAAATATCGATCTTTGATTGGTTATCGGGTGTTCCGAGCCTACAGGGTTGGTTTAATCGCTTTAAATTAAAGCCCCCCACTGAAAATCTGTTTCATTACTGAGTGGGTAGACTCTAAATGTGAATGTATTTATTTTATTTTATTTAAGCCTCATTAGCGACGTCCACCGTTTCAGGTAACCAACGAAAGGTCTTAACTTATCCCTAACGGACCTGTTGAAAGGAACTAGAGAAGTAAGAAATTAAGTTGCAATTAAGTATGTTAATTCCAACGAACACGGAATTTTTGGCAATTTCGTATAATATTCTAGTTCGGTATATTTTAGTGACATTTCGAATTGTATTATGTGAGTATAAAAATAACAGAATTGGCACCAAACATATTTTTTGTCATAACAGCCGAATTTCAAGCAGTATCAAATATAGTTACCGATTTGTCATCTATGGTTTACTGTATTGTAAAGTCCGACAAGTTTAAAGTTGGCAACCCTGTTTGTTTCATGTGTGCAGAAAGTCCTCGGAGAGTTGGCTGCCCTGCCTGAGGTCTCAACCCTGCTGGAGAAGGCCGGACTCAGCGACCGAGAATAAAGCACCGAAGATGGCAGAAGAAGACTGCAGAACTTCAGTTTCACAAACTTACTGGTTGCTCCATAAATATAAACAATTATCGGTTAGACATAAAATATTTTGTCATGAAATTTGTATCTTCAAAATTTTCTAAAAACCTTTTTTGTGAAAAAAATACAAATTCAATCGTGAAAATCAGAGCTTGGTAAGAGTGTCATATGCTTTAGTTGCTTACAAAGAACTTCTTATGAAACAATTTTTGTAATACTAATCCACGAAATTTATGTAGATAGCTAAATGCTATTTTGTATTCCATTTGTTGAGTTTTCAAAAATACAACTTTTACTAATTAATGTATGCATTGATTTAGTCATGACAACAAATATTTAACTTTATTTTCCTGATAATTCCCATAAAGAACAGCATAAGATTAGTTACATTTTTGTTATTTTAGAAAGAGTGAAGTGTACAATTATAATTAATCTGAATTACCTAGTAAATTATTTTCAAAATTTGGTAATGTCATTAATAGTTCTTCCTAAGACAACAAAAATAGTTTTTTACAATCGATTGGACAACAAGTTTCAAATATCAGCCATTAGTTTGTCATACAATAGCTAAACAATAAATAAAACACAAATGCCACAAACCTCATTTCTCAGAGTAATAAGGTTGATGAGTTACCTTTATATAAATGCACTGAAAGCATTTTTGCGTCTTTCCAAGTACAAAAAATACGATTTAAAGATCCAAACTAGACTCCGCAAGATAATATTTACGGATGCATATTAATTATGCCATAAGAAAATCAAGGTAACTCTTCGAATGAGGATTCCTGTGAATGTCTGTTAGGCTATACCTAATAAGATAAGTTTTCCAGGAGGATCGTCTATCTCCACCACAATCTCCACCACAATTATTTCATCATACATCTGGAATGTTTCAATTCACTTACAAAAGGCATAAGTATCATCATTTTAACCACACATGCTAGGTTCATCGCCCATATAGCCAACAACTTCAAATCACACCCTTCTTTAACTGCCTCCATTAGACCTACACAATTTACAACATTGAAGACAAAATGATGTTGAACAACTAAAATCTCCCTTACCGCACTGATGGAAACCGCTTTAGAGTCGTATTATCAGGCTTGCGTTGATATTTTTCCATTAAGTTCTTTTCGGTACTGGAAATCTGCAAAACCTGTGAATACACAAAAGTTCAGTTGGGAAGTCATTTGCGATGAGAATCACACAGCGGTGATTTTCTTGAAGTTTAACGAACCTCAATAACCAAGACATACCGTAAATACACGAAGACTCCAACGGCGCTGACGACGACGGTTAAGATGAAAATTACAGCGAGGGCTATCTTAACGTTAGCCTCGGTACGAAAGAGTGAGAAAAACGGCGCCGTCACTTTGTCTTCCATCAAGTGTGTGTAAAAGGTTGCGGCGCTCTTCACTGCAATCAGAAATATCCTTTAAAAAGTATGTATTATTCAAAAGTATACAGATCACAATGAATTGATTTAGTTGTGCTGCTTTTCCTACACCACTTGTGATTTGCATTGAATAAGAATTGTAAATCTGTACTTCAAAAATGATTAAGGGTGTTTAGGATAGGGGAGGATGGAAGAATAGACACTTTAGCTAGAATATGGTCAATTTTATTCAAGCATACGCCAGAGCCGTAAACCATGGAATAGTACAGTAAAAATGGCACACGAAAAAAGATGTACCATTCTCTACCATTTGCCATTTACTATAAACGACCACTCCTACAAACTGAAGTCAATGAGACATTTTGACGATTGTGAGAGAAAGATATCGACTAGGGTTAACACATGACAAGATTAGGTTTTATCTTATGTCCTTTTCCAATGGCTGCACTCATTGCGCCTTATAACAATTGGAACAACAATGCGACAGATAATCCATTGCGCACTCATTGCAAAAAAACGCCATTATTTATAAACAAAATATGCATTTTTTGTTCGTTACCCACTTAAACCTATAACACAGATAAGTAGAGACAAAGTTCATGCATACACATAAAAGTGATGTGTGACTTGTGAGGAGAATGCATCTTCAACAAAGTGAGTTTCTGCTCGAAATTTATCAAGAATAGTCTCCCGCGTATTGAATGGTCAAGATGGAGACATTGGAATACACAAATAGTTCCCTTTAGGAGACATTGGACGTTCCCTACCTTTGATACGGACGATGTTTGTGACCCAGGAGAAGTTGAGATCCTTCTGTGATACGACACACTTCCATTCTCCCGAGTGCGATTCCTCCAAACTCTTGATCTCCTCAGTATTCACCTGAAACGATGACGAAAACTTCATAACAATATTTTTTTATATCTTCTCCCTGTGTCCTAGGATGAAGTCGGGTATAGGGGATAGGAAATTAATCCCATCATATTCTGGCCCCTAGGTATATCGAAGCCGGCTGGCCATGCATGACGCTACCCTCATGTTAACTTCCTCTGGCTTCTCCTCTTCACTTTCTTCTTCCTCTGCTCTTTCTACAAATTCTGTCCTTACTTTTCTATCTTCCCACCATCGTTCCTGATTTACCTCTTCCCAAGTTGCATTTCTTCTTTCCACAATATATTATAACATAAACATAATCCTATCATTATGCCACGATGCAGCATTAATAGACATGACAATGATTTGCCTAACTTGCAATGATAATACCTGAAAATTTGCCACCTAGTTGTTCGCTCGACAATTTGCACTACGCCACTTGGGAAATAGGTAACCTGCGCCAGGATAGCTTGCAAGACACGTTACTGGTTAGGCAGGTGCAGTTTGTATGATGCAGGTCAAACTGTGCAGGTTCGACTGACCACTGTCGCGACATTAGCCAATCAGATCCGTTTACACAAGACAGGTTGATAGGCAGGTCAAGTGGGATGAGGTGAGGCAGGCTACTTGCCTGAGTCTATCTACTGTACTGGACATGACCTGCTTGCCAAGCACCTACATAGGGTTGGAATTTTCGAATCCAGCATTTAAGTAGGATGTGTGGGGTCGGAGAACAAGATAGGAGGCATCTCTTTGAGTGTACATATGTAAGAAAGAAAGGGACAAAATGCCGGGTGGCATGGATCGAAGGGAACAGGAGTCCTATCTGTACTGGTTTACCAGAAAATACATGATGACATTGGATGTCAATTGTGGGTATAAGGAAAGGAGAAGAAGAAGAAGACCAGGGTAAGTCGGCCTCACAAGTTACTACCAGCCCCAAAACTCAGGCAGGTTATAATTACCAACGTCATAAATCAGTGAGGTTTGGCCAACCATATGTCAGTATTTGCACAAGCCTCCCGCTGATTGGCTTCAATGACCAAAATTCACACGGTTGCTGTAGAACCACTATACTTACCGCTTCGACGGTGGTGATGCCGTAGTCCTTCCAAACCTCGGCGTTGTGGAACCACTTCTGGCTGAGGTCGACGTAGACATATCCGAGGACGATACTGTTGCACTTGAAGGTCATCGGTAGCGTCGCCCTCGTGGTGACTGTGAAGGTCTTTGACCTCACGGCCAGAGAAACGATCCTCGCGACAACCCGCTCGTTGTTGACGCGACGGAAGGTGAAGGCGAACACGCCGCTGTCTGAAGGTATCGCCCGGTGAATCACTGGAGAGCAGAGAAGGACATGGGTCTGACAAGTCCTTGGACCTAAGAGTATCGCCCGGTGGATCACTGGAGGACAGACGAGGACATGGGTCTGACAAGTCCTTGGACCTAAGAGTATCGCCCGGTGGATCACTGGAGGACAGAGAAGGACATAAGTCTGACAAGTCCTTGGACCTAAGAGTATCGCCCGGTGGATCACTGGAGAACAGACAAGGATATGGGTCTGACAAGTACTTGGACCTAAGAGTATCGCCCGGTGGATCACTGGAGGACAGAGAAGGACATGGGCCTGACAAGTCCTTGGACCTCAGAGTATCGCCCGGTGGATCACTGGAGGACAGACAAGGACATGGGTCTGTAAAGTCCTTGGACCTAAGAAGGGGTTTGAGTCCTTTCTTTCACTGTCTCTGTCGGAAAGGGATTGCTGGATAAATGCTAATATTGGCACCTTCAGAGCTCAGCCTATTACGTAAAGGTATGACCGATGGCTATTTTGCAGCGATTGAACCATAGAAGAAACTAGCCAAGAAGGCAAACAATAAAGCTTGAACCAGAAACATGAACATAAAGGAGATTTCAGGATTGCAGGAGGAGGAGGATGGAGGATTTTGCAGCAAATGAACCCTAGAAGAAACTAGCCAAGAAGACAAGCATCAAAGCTTGAACCATGAACATAAAGGAGAAACTCACCGAGAAAGTCCTTCTTCGCTTCGATTCTTGCGTCGTAGACGATCTCCATCCCGTCCTTGGTCCAGTTCATCGTTCCCTTGGGCGACTCCAGCCGCATCCTGGCGACCACGTCCTCGTCGGCGTCCAAGGTCACGGCCTGACCTTCAACCACCTCGTAGCTGAAGTGTTCTCGCTGCAGTCGGTGCACAACCAACTCGAGCGTGTCTGCAATAGACGAGTTTCAGATTGATCTAGTGGGTCGTGATTACTTTTATCTAATGCTTGTTGCACTACATTGACGTCGACGAGCGCCGAGCGCCGGAAGTGGATGATCCGACCAATCAGGGCGAAGCGGTGCTAAGCGCCGAAGTTGGTTGGTTCCAACTTTTTCGGATCATCTACTTCCGGCGCTCGTCGACGTCCATGTAGTGCAACAAGCATAATGGTGAATGCACGACCTTGCGTTGCGCTACGCAACTTTGAACTTCGAAGTCCTAGCAACCAATCATGAGCATCATCAGTGCGCGACTGTGCGATGCTGCAAAATTGATTCTAGTTCAACTTTCCAACGCAATAACGCAAAGCAAAGCCTTCTTGATTCTCGCGGCATGTATGATCCGGGATACTCGGTTTAAAGCACAGCCTCCTGGAAAGTCGATTCAATCCGCGCAAGGTCCACTTGATCGGAGATCAAGTAGACCTTGAATCCGCGGTTTGACCCGTCGAGAAGGCTGGGGTTTAAAGCAGGGTCGTGAACAGATCATGATGATGAAGTCAACGCAACGCAACGCAACAAAGTCCAACGCTCAGCTCAGCGCAACGCAAGTCGTGAATTCCCCATAAGGGTCGCCAATGCTCAACAATAACAACTAGTGTTCAAATATTATGTCAAGGTGTATTTATCACTGTTGTGCATTGTTGTCATTAAAGATCTAAATAGCCGTGATTAATTCTATCATAGGGCCCTAGATCAATTCTGAAAAAGGTATTGATTTCGAAGAGAGGAGCCAGCTCTTTGAAGACACCGTAGCAGCAGAGAAACGGTGGTTAGATCGAGAAAAATAAGAGTGAATTAGTTGGAAGAAGGAGGAATGAAGACAAAGAAGAAGAAGAGAAGTGGAAGAAGAGACATAGCAAGCCGATGTTAGCAAACTCTCTATTATGCCGAAGAATATTGATGGCAAACCACCCCCTGTCCCGATTTATTTTGGAAACAAGTATGGAAGGGAAATATATTGGTGTGTATTATGACATACACGACAGATAGGTTATATTACATCGGGGAGTGTTTGGAGGACATAAACAATTAAGAGGAAGCAAATTCTGAATGGATTAATTAAAGAATTCATTCAATCAAACAAAAGTTTGTGGGAACGCAACTCATTATTTAATTTCGTTCTTCAGATAAACGCAAACGAGCTCTGCTTCCTTCAGTTTTCTTATAGAATTGTTCTAAAATTGACAACAATACCTGGTGATAGATCGCCACACTCGAAATCGTTGCACTTTCCCTCGAGAACGTCGCTACCGACGCAATCTTCTCCGTAGATGTTCGGCTCGGGGCTCGTGCAAGTCCGCCGCTGTGTCCCGACCCCCCCGCCACACGACACACTGCAAGTCCACGGTCCCCAATCCGACCACCCTCCGTTCACAGGCGGCCCGTCTATATCTGCAACAACACGTGACGTCATCTCCGTAGATGTTCGGCTCGGGGCTCGTGCAAGTCCGCCGCTGCGTCCCGACCCCCCCGCCACACGACACACTGCATGTCCACGGTCCCCAATCCGACCAACCTCCGTTCACAGGCGGCCCGTCTATATCTGCAACAACAGTGACGTCATCTCCGTAGATGTTCGGCTCGACCTCGTGCAAGTCCGCCGCTGTGTCCCGACCCCCCCGCCACACGACACACTGCAAGTCCACGGTCCCCAATCCGACCACCCTCCGTTCACAGGCGGCCCGTCTATATCTGCAACAACAGTGACGTCATCTTCGTGGATGTTCGGCTCGGGGCTCGTGCAAGTCCGCCGCTGCGTCCCGACCCCCCCGCCACACGACACACTGCAAGTCCACGGTCCCCAATCCGACCAACCTCCGTTCACAGGCGGCCCGTCTATATCTGCAACACACGTGACGTCATCTTCGTGGATGTTCGGCTCGACCTCGTGCAAGTCCGCCGCTGCGTCCCGACCCCCCCGCCACACGACACACTGCAAGTCCACGGTCCCCAATCCGACCAACCTCCGTTCACAGGCGGCCCGTCTATATCTGCAACAACAGTGACGTCATCTTCGTGGATGTTCGGCTCGAGCTCGTGCAAGTCCGCCACAGTGTCCCGACAGCCCCTCCTAAGGTAACCACACCAAAAAATCAGCTGATATATACTGACGAAAACGTCATCTGTGGCCGTCGTTGCTAGGGTCACATAATCACAAAGTCAGGAACTACACCAAAATTGATCTCGACCGACTTTCTGTACTAATCTTGATTTAAACATGTCACACATAGTAGCGATTTGAAACAGAACCTACATTGCCCAATGGCAAAAAGGATGGATTGACCTTTCAAGATGGCCGAACAGTAGTTTTGTGGTAAGCGGGTCGGAGCAGTAAAACCTCATGTTACGTGGTATATACTGACATTTGTTTCACTTAACCTACATACGTCACAAGCCAAAAATACCGTCGCACTACGAACGTAAGTCTCTAAGCTAATAATTACCAAACTTTTTATTATTTTCACAATATCTGAACGTTGATTGTGATTGCCACAACACCAACCCATGTGCATCTTATTTACCGACTGAGCCATCGTTCAAACACAGCCCCATCCCTTTAGAAAAACGTCAACAGGAGCTTCCTCCATTGGCCGTCAGATACCGTAAACTGCCTGTAACGACTTCACCACCCACCAACTTGACCATCCCTCTCACAATGCCACAAACGAGATACTCCACAGCAGTCTCAAGGTCGCCCGGTCTCGCTGGAAACTCGAATAGAAAGCGAGAGGTGTCAACAACCCCACCCAGCCCCAGCAGACAACACCCTTCCACCTCAGCCACATTAGCTGCAGTAGGAGCCCAACTCTCCAGCGTTGAGAAGTCAATGCAAGACAGAATGGCCGGATTTGAACAACAACTTCGCTTAGCCCAATCATCACTCAGCACGGATGACATCGGGGATCTAGCCACTCTTTCTTCCTCCTTTAAAGAGTTCAAGGACCACTGTTTGAAGGAGCTAGAGGTCCTTCAAACAGTGATAGCTGAGCTCAGGGAGAGGACGGCTGTATGTGAGGAGCGAGTTGATGATCTCGAGCAATACAGCCGGAGAAATTGTCTTCTCCTTCATGGTGTACAAGAACACCAGGAGGAGGACACTACAGCGGTTGCACTAGATGTAATCAACAACGTAATGGGCGTGCAGGTGAATTATCACGGACTGGACCGGGTTCACCGTCTTGGTGCAGCAACCATTTATGAAGATGGCGTAGCACGGAGAAATCGCCCCATAATAATTAAGTTTATATCATACCAAGCGAGGGACGCGGTCTGGCGTGCTAAAACTAAACTGCAGGGAAAGCACATCACCTTGACCGAGTCACTTACAATAAAACGACAGAAAATATTCCGAGAAGCGCGCGCAAAGTTTGGCAAAAACAAATGCTGGACCTATGACGGCAACATAGTAGTTATAAATCCAAGTGGCAAAAGAATCTACGTCAAGAAATTGGAAGATATTCCGTAGAAAGAGACACCCCAAAATCTACTAACTCAGCTGATTCGACCAAATAATTAAACATACAAACCCTCCGACCCCCCCCCCCCCCTCAAAAAAAAAAGAATAAAGAATAATAGAACAATTCAAAAGACCTTTCTATTTTTTTAAATTTTAAAATTCCATCTATTATAACTCCACCATCTATCAATAAGTGATCACATATAACGCATACGCAAACAGCTATAGGATACTGGCGTATTGGTGCTACCTTAATGGTAAATTTTATATATCACTGCTATATGTTAACATTCTCCCTTATTTTATTGTATTTACATGTTCTATAAGTATAATAATCTATTATAATATTTTCTATAACAAACTAGATTAGAACCATTATAACTAAATACAGATTTCCATACAAAATTGTGTTTAGTAAAATCACAACCTTAAGATAAGAAGTCTAATTGGCTTTGATTTATTTCTTGTTGTTTATTTCTTTTTGCTTTTTAAGTAAAATAATAATCTTAAGATAAGAAGTCTGAATGGCTTTGATTTATTTCTTGTTGTTTTTTCCTTTTGCTTTTTTAAGATAGAATAATCCATTCTAGAACTGAACAATCTAGTTGTAGATCTATTACTAAAATAGGATAAAATTGCACGATGGTTTTGTCGCATCCTATTTGCACTGACATCGACCTCACACTTAACGAGACCAGAAACAACTGCATGACTTGCAAATCCCTCGAAGAATTCTCAAAATTTCACACCCCCCAAAAATCAAGCACGAACATCACTATTATCCATATTAATATACGCAGCATACAAAAACATTTTGATGAGCTATTAGTCGTTCTACAAAATACCTCAGTCAATTTTGATATTATAATATTAACGGAAACACAAATGAAATGCACTAATAATCAATTTATAATCGCGGGGTACGAGTCTTACCATTATAATAATAAACTTTCATCACATGATGGAATATCTATCTTTGTCAAGGAAAACACTGTAAATAACAAAATTAACATTGAACAGATAAATGAAATAACTCAAGCCAACTGTATTTCAATTACATTCAACAAAGACAATAAACACTTCACTATTTTAGCTGTATATAGATCGCCTTCCAGTAACATAAATATATTTATAGAAGAATTAGCCATTTATATCCCAAAAATAAAATCCGACGTAAACATAATAATAGGCGATACAAACATAAATATCAAAGAAACGCAATGTAATGAATCGAGGAATACAAGAGACTATCTTAACACTATGTGTAGCAACGGGTACCTACCATACATAAATGAAACTACCAGAGAAACGGGCCTAAGTAAATCTTGCATAGATCACATTTTCATCAAATCGAAATCACAACCCAGTCACAACAACAATGCAAGTACTATAAAAACCTCAATTCTACATACAGCAATTACCGATCATTACCCAATTACAGTCCAAATTGAAACGGTGAATGGGGTAAAAGATAAACTAATTCGCGATGACGTAGAGAGTAAAAAAGAAACAAGGTCACTAAACTACGAAGTATTATATCAAAGAATGCAAAACGAAGGATGGCAAAACGTAATAAATGAACCAGATGTTAACATTGCAACAAGCAACTTCATTAAAATACTAAGAGGCCATATTGATAAAGCGACTGAATGTAAGATCACAAAAATTAACTTCAAAAAAATTAAACCGTGGATTACACTAGGGCTAATTAAGTCAATAAGAACACGAGATAAACTTAGCAAACAAGTAATAAAACACCCTCTAGATACCGTACTCAAAGCATATTATAAACAGTACCGTAACAAACTAAATCAGATCATTAGGAACACAAAAGAAGATTATTTTAAGAATAAGCTACTGAATGCAAACAATAACATCAAAAAAGTGTGGAACGTAATAAACGAAGCTACAAACAATTGTGTAAAAAAGCGTTTTGCTGTAAAAGAAATAGCTACGAATAAAGGCACAATTAACGCGGACAACAACCCAACACTAGTAGCTGATACATTCAATAATTACTTTACTGACATTGGGGGGAAAATGGCAGAGGAAATCTTAAAAAAGAAACAACCCTTCCCTGAAACTACCCCATCTTTAGAACATAAACCAAGTAACACAGACAAATCTATTTTCCTCTATCCAGTTTCTGAAACAGAAATCTCATCATACATAACCGAACTAAAAGAAAACACAGCGCCAGGAATCGATAACATACAATCGAAAACACTTAAAGCTCTGAAACCACTTATTCTAAAGCCAATAGCACACATCATAAACCTGAGTTTTACAACAGGTGTATTCCCTAGCGAATATAAGAACGCAATAATTACACCTATACACAAAAAAGGAGATAAAACGCAAACATCCAACTACAGACCCATATCCCTATTAACAAATCTTTCGAAAATACACGAAAAAAGCATTAAAAAAAGAGTAAACGAGTACCTAGAAAACAACAAGATATTCTCACCAAACCAATACGATTTTCGCGAAGGAAAGAGCACAGAAAATGCTATCTATAAACTAACGGAAGAGATACACTTGGCAATTAATCTAAACAAAAAACCTTTAGTAATTTATCTAGACCTAGCAAAAGCCTTTGACACGGTTTCTCACAAAATACTTATTACAAAACTTGAAAAAAATGGTATCAGGGGTGTAGCGCTAGAATTAATTAAAGATTATCTGAAAGGTAGACAGCAATACGTAAAAGTTAACAATTCCCTAAGTTCACCACAAGAAATTAAATGCGGTGTGCCCCAAGGCACTGTGCTTGGACCACTGCTGTTCACAATCTACATTAACGACCTGTGTAATGCTAAAGAAGCACGCATTTTAAGTTTTGCAGATGACACTGTTTTAATCATAACTGGCAATACATGGAGCGAAACATATAAACAAGCCGAGGAACTAATGAATAAAGTGGTAAAATGGTTAAATGAAAACCTTCTAACGCTAAATGAAGACAAAACTGTATACATAACATTTTCCCCAAACTTAAATGGACAACCTACCAACCCCAACCTCAAACTTAAAATACACTCTAACCTTTGTAGTAGGGACAAAATAAACTGCACGTGTAGTACAATAAACAAAGTAGACCACACCAGATACCTTGGTCTCATAATGGATCAACATCTTCGATGGAATAACCACATTTCATCTATTACAAAAAAACTACGAAACACGATTTACAAATTCTACAATCTACGAAACATTCTCTCTTTTCCTACGCTAAGAATTGTATACCACGCATTGTTCCAATCAGTAGCACAATATGGTATCCTAGGGTGGGGTGGAACATATATGGCACACATCGAACAATTAATTATACAGTAGTGCAAAAGATCGTTTTAAAAGTAATGCTAAAGAAACCACGCCAATATCCATCCTCGCTTGTATATATAGAAAGCCAAACACTTGATATTAGAAAGCTGTATGTTAAATCCTTAATCAACTATGTGCACCTAAACAAAAATACCGGAATAATAAAAACAATATCACATCACATAAATACAAGAGTAAACACTAACCAAAATCTTACACAGACCATCAAAAGATATCACTCAAAGACATGCTCTCTACCTAGGTCCTCGAATATACAACAAAATTACAAACTCAATCAAAATAAATCAAGAATCTAAATCTAGATTCAAGCAATCCTTGAAACATTGGCTCACTATAACATCCACGGAAACAATAGAAAATCTCGTAAACCTAAAAGAATAAACCCCTTACAAAATGATACTATGCTAGACTGTCTCGTAAATTTAAATATGGATATCATTGCAATGGATTAACGTACAATATATAACAATCGTGCAAAAATCCTACTTCAGAGATATATATTAGTTATAAGTTTCTAGCTAAGTCAGTTTTAGATCTAGTTAGTTATTAGTTATTAATTCTCTATTAGTTTCTCATTTCATAGTATTAAGACTTATATATAGCATTATACAATATAGTCCTAGCTTTAGACAAAACTTAATCTTAATTTTCATTGTAAACAAAATAAGTATAGAGGCATGTTTTGTTGTTGAGCTCTCAAGCTTCTGCTTATGACAGCAACAAAACAAGTTTACACTGTACATATTCTGTATAGCCTACACTAATTTAACTTATAACATGTAAGCTCTTTACTATACTAGACAATAATTGTACTATTATACTTAAACGATCGCAGTGTAAACTTAAAAATGCAATAAAAATGAATCTGAATCTGAATCTGAATCTGAATCTGAATCTGAATATTCATATAATTTAATTCCTATTAATTAATCTCAATTACAACTGTTTTAAGCAAATATAGACAAACCTGCGTGACATGTCACAGATTTTGAGATAATTGCGGAAGTTCGACGGGATGTCATTCGAAAATTACGTGATGTCACAGCCACACAAAGTAGCGATTTGTAACAGAACCTGAGAATATATTCATTGACAAAGATTCCTTTTAATTAATCTCAAATACACCTACTTCAAGCATATATATTCAAGCACGGTATATTATTTTTTCAAATGATTCTGATATGTATAGATCTAACTTAAAAATGAATGTATACTAATGTAAAAAAGTGAACAAATAATAATAATAAATCTTGAAATCTTAATAAATCTTGAAATATATGAACATTACACACGTCTTCTTTTAAATCACGAGTTTACTTGTCAAAGTGTAGTCTTCGAAGTGGTATCACAGACATATTAACGCAGTTTTCTCGAAAACGATTGAGTTTCTTGCAGTTTTGTTTTCATCTGCAAATACATTGCCCAATGGCAAAAAGGATGGATTGATCCACTCAATTAAACGTACCCATGCCGTCTTAAAAAAAAAGAGTTTACGTGTAAATGCATACTCTTCGAAATGTAGTGTCAAGGTCATATAAACGTAATTATCTCACAAAAGGTAAATTTCCTTGCAGTTTGCTTTATACCTACTAATAGAGGACCTAACAGCCTTTAAGACAGAGGGTAAAAGTTACTTCAATATACACACGTCCTCTATCAAATCAACAGTATACGTGCAAATGCGTAGTCTTCAAAATATATAGTCAAGTACATATACACCTAATTGACTCGATGGAAACGGAGTTTTCTGCAGAGAATTGTTTCTACCTGGTAATAGAGGGATATGAAAACAAAGATGGATTGTTAAAGTCGATTATACATACCGCAGTCTTCTAACAAATAAAGAGTTTATGTGTAACTGTAAATTCCTTCTCTTCGAAGTGGTGTCACAGACATATACACGCAGTTATCTAGAATGATGTGGAGTTTCTTGCAGTTGTGTTTACACCTGCTAATAGAGGGCCTATTTTCAATTAGGATAGAGTGTTACAAAAAATTAAACATACCAGCGTCTTTTATCAAATCAAGAATCTAAGTCTTAATGCGTAATCTTGGAAGTATAGTGTATAGGACCTATAAACTTAATTAGGCCTACCTAGAAAAAGATTAAATTTCTTGCAGTTCTGTTTATACCCGGATATAGATAACCTAATGATCATAAGGATTGAGTGTGCAGGTCAATTAACCATACACACGTCTTATTTTAAATCACGAGTATACGTGTAAAGGCGTAGTCTTCCTAGTGTAGTGTAAAGATCATAAACCCAATTGTCTAGACGATTGTTAAGTTTCTTGGAGTTTCGAATATACCTGTTAGTAGAAAACTTTATGCCAATTAATAAAAAGTACAAATCACGCGTTTAGGTCTAAAAGCGTTGTCTTCGAAGTGTAGTTTCAAGGCCATATAATGGCAATTATCTCAAACAAGATGTAGTTATATGCGGTTGCGGATATACCTGCTAATAGAAGGTTTAACACCAACTAAAATAAAGTGATCAACTCAATAAAACAAACCAACACCTTCTAATAAATCACGAGTATACGTCTCAAAGTGTTGTCTTCAAAGTGTAGTGTCAAGGACATAAAAGGACAATTATCTCAAACAAGGTGGAGTAATATTTCGTTTCGGTTACACCTTCATGTAGACAATTCACGAGCTTTTGTTTTAGGTAATGGGCCTTTTTTTTGAGTTATTTTTACCTATATTCTACGCTATTCCCCTATTTGCCCTATTGTACGATTGGAAAACCTATACGCGTTGACCTAAAACACGGAGCAGTAGATTAACATGAAATTAAACATGTTTAAGTTATGTATCACATTGTAGATAATTCAACAATAATTAAAACGGGCATTAAAAAGACGATGTTATTTAACCTGTTTTAGAGATATTCGTGACTAAACACACAAATAACATTGCAAAACCACGACAGTACCATGTCGTGCCGTAACGGCAGGGGTGACCAACATTTATATATTTTGATTTTTGGCTAAAATTCACCACGTACCCTACTGTCAGTGTGCTTTTTAATTAAATTTTGAAAAAAAATTGGGTCACGGGTCATCTTTTTGAGTTATTTTGACCTTTATTCTACGCTATTCCCCTATCTTTAGGATTGTACGATTGGAAAACTTATACGCGTTGACCTAAAACACGGTGCAGTAGATTAGCATGAAATAAAACCAGTTTGAGTTATATATCACATTGTAGATAATTAAACAATGATTAAAACAGGCATTACAAAGTCAATGTCATTTACTCGTTTTAGAGATATTGGTGACTAAACACACAAATAACATTGCAAAGCCACCGAGGCACCACGTCCTGCTAGGACGGCAGGGGTGACCAATAAATACGTATTTTGATATTTGACTATAATTCAAAACATACACTAATGTCAGTGTGCTCTACAATTACACTTTGAAAAAAATTTGGGTCACGGGCCTTCTTTTTGAGTTATTTTGACCTTTATTCTACGCTATTCCTCTATCTTTAGGATTGTACGGTTGGAAAACTTATACGCGTTGATCTTTAACACGGTGCAATAGATTTAAATGAATATAAACATGTTTAAGTTATGTATCACATTGTAGATAATTAAACAATGATTAAAACAGGCATTAAAAAGACGATGTTATTTAACTCGTTTTAGAGATATTCGTGACTAAACACACAAATAACATTGCAAAACCACAACAGAACCACGTCGTGCCGTAACGGCAGGGGTGACCAACATTTATATATTTTGATTTTTGGCTAAAATTCACAACATACACTATTGTCAGTGTGCTTTTTAATTAAATTTTTAAAAAAATTTAGGTCACAGGCCTTTTTTTGGGTTATTTTTACCTATATTCTACGCTATTCCCCTATCTTCCCTATTGTACGATTGGAAAACCCCTACGCGTTGACCTAAAACACGGTGCAGTAGATTAGCATGAAATAAAACCAGTTTAAGTTATGTATCACATTGTAGATAATTAAACAATGATTAAAACAGGCATTACAAAGTCAATGTCATTTAACTCGTTTCAGAGATATTCGTGACTAAACACACAAATAACATTGCAAAACCACGACGGAACCCTGTCGTGCCGTTACGGAAGGGGTGACCAATAAATATATATTTTGATATATGGCTATAATTTACAACATACCCTACTGTCAGTGTGCTTTCTAATTAAATTTTTGAAAAAATTTGGGTCACAGGCCTTCTTTTTGAGTTATTTTGAACTACATTCTACGCTATTCCCCTATCTTTAATATTGTACGA
Source organism: Isoperla grammatica (assembly GCA_945910005.1). Taxonomy (NCBI): domain Eukaryota; kingdom Metazoa; phylum Arthropoda; class Insecta; order Plecoptera; family Perlodidae; genus Isoperla; species Isoperla grammatica. The sequence goes on from OX246748.1 coordinate 4,406,519, forward strand.
TTGAAAAACTTATACACGTTGATCTAAAACACGGCGCAGTAGATTTACATGAATATGAACATGTTTAAGTTATGTATCACATTCTAGATAATTAAACAATGATTAAAACAGGCATTAAAAGGACGATGTTATTTAACCCGTTTTAGAGATAGTCGTAACTAAACACACAAATAACATAGCAGAACCACGACGGAACCCTGTCGTGCCGTTACGGAAGGGGCGACCAATAAATAAATATATATTATGATGTATGGCTATAAATTACAACATACATACCTAGTGGTCCACAGTTGGCCGACCAAATGACGTAGCCGTTCTCCACACTGATCGAGAACCAATAGCTAAGCATCGGTTCCTTCTGTTTCCAGTCAAGAATGAGGACTCCGTCGCGTCCGATACCGATGTAATGTTCGCTGTAACTGAAGAAGGAACGATATTGGTTCGGGGGGTCGACGAACTACGCCACTGTTCATTCGAGACGATGATGGCAAAGGGTACGTCAAAAACCACAGAAAATGTTCAATATTAAATTATATCTCAAGATTGCAACAAGAAATCGAAAATCTAAATCAACAGCGCACTTTGCTTTGGCAAGCCCTACAGATTGAATAAAATATTACAACCATTAGCGTAGTATTTTGATTATAACTCGATAATTAGTAATAAAATTAATTATTTATGAAAAAAACATACTGATTATAATATAAGTCACAACCTAGCGCATTCAATGTGTATGGCTTATTAAACCACAGTGCGCTGTTGATTCAGATTTTCGATTTCGAAGCCCATTGTTGTGATATAATTTAAAAATGAAAATTTTGTTCGGTTTTTGACGTAGAGGTATCCATCCCTGTTAAGGGTTTTGCGTCCCATATTTTTGCAACGAGGCTAATCGAGACGATGAGTGGGTGATTATGAGGATTAAAAAACGCCACATGAGATCCATGCGCCAAGCCAGGATTCGAACCTGGAACGCAGAGACCGTGGTTTACTAGACCAACGCCTAATCGACCTCGGCCAATTGACACAAACTGCCAAAAGTCACTCGTACACATGTTATTCAAACGCGTGACAAACATTAAAAAATACAAACTAAGCGATGAGTCAAAATGAATTTCGTTTTGAAAAGAGTGTAAACCAAAACGTGGCGAGAAGAAAATAAACTATCACGAGGAGAGGTTTAGCTATTTTTGTAGTGAGATATAAAAAATGATGATTTTGAACCCGATGGGAGTTGAGCTAACTTTTCATGCCTGTGTTTTTCCAACTGCATTGACGCAGATTACTTCAATTTTCCACAACTTTTCAACACATCTCGCGATCCGCATCATCTAATTCAAACACATTATGCGTTGAAAGTCACAGAAAATTGAAGCTATCTACGTCAACGAAGCGTGTTGCTTTTTGAACTTTAGCACAAGACTAGGCAGAGATCAAGTAGAAGACCGTGGAGTGTTCACCAAAACGCAGGCATGGGAACTTTAGCACAAGACGAGCCGTCTCCAGGCAGAGATAAGTAGATAAGTTGAGATAAGAGAAGAGAGAGGAGATAAGTAGAAGACCGTAGAGTGTTCACCAAAACGCAGGCATGGGAACTTTAGCACAAGACGAGCCGTCTCCAGGCAGAGATAAGTAGATAAGTAGAGATAAGAGAAGAGAGAGGAGATAAGTAGAAGACCGTGGAGTGTTCACCAAATCGCAGGCATGGGAACTTAAGTACAAGACGAGCCGTCTCCAGGCAGAGATAAGTAGATAAGTAGAGATAAGAGAAGAGAGAGGAGATAAGTAGAAGACCGTGGAGTGTTCACCAAAACGCAGGCATGGGAACTTTAGTACAAGACGAGCCGTCTCCAGGCAGAGATAAGTAGATAAGTAGAGATAAGAGAAGAGAGAGGAGATAAGTAGAAGACCGTGGAGTGTTCACTAAAACGCAGGCATGGAAACTTTAGCACAAGACGAGCCGTCTCCAGGCAGAGATAAGTAGATAAGTAGAGATAAGAGAAGAGAGAGGAGATAAGTAGAAGACCGTGGAGTGTTCACTAACACGCAGGCATGGGAACTTTAGCACAAGACGAGTTGTCTCCAGGCAGAGATAAGTAGATAAGTTGAGATAAGAGAAGAGAGAGGAGATAAGTAGAAGACCGTAGAGTGTTCACCAAAACGCAGGCATGGGAACTTTAGCACAAGACGAGCCGTCTCCAGGCAGAGATAAGTAGATAAGTTGAGATAAGAGAAGAGAGAGGAGATAAGTAGAAGACCGTGGAGTGTTCACCAAATCGCAGGCATGGGAACTTAAGTACAAGACGAGCCGTCTCCAGGCAGAGATAAGTAGATAAGTTGAGATAAGAGAAGAGAGAGGAGATAAGTAGAAGACCGTAGAGTGTTCACTAACACGCAGGCATGGGAACTTTAGCACAAGACGAGCCGTCTCCAGGCAGAGATAAGTAGATAAGTAGAGATAAGAGAAGAGAGAGGAGATAAGTAGAAGACCGTGGAGTGTTCACCAAAACGCAGGCATGGGAACTTTAGCACAAGACGAGCCGTCTCCAGGCAGAGATAAGTAGATAAGTTGAGATAAGAGAAGAGAGAGGAGATAAGTAGAAGACCGTAGAGTGTTCACCAAAACGCAGGCATGGGAACTTTAGCACAAGACGAGCCGTCTCCAGGCAGAGATAAGTAGATAAGTAGAGATAAGAGAAGAGAGATGAGATAAGTAGAAGACCGTGGAGTGTTCACCAAATCGCAGGCATGGGAACTTAAGTACAAGACGAGCCGTCTCCAGGCAGAGATAAGTAGATAAGTAGAGATAAGAGAAGAGAGAGGAGATAAGTAGAAGACCGTGGAGTGTTCACCAAAACGCAGGCATGGGAACTTTAGTACAAGACGAGCCGTCTCCAGGCAGAGATAAGTAGATAAGTAGAGATAAGAGAAGAGAGAGGAGATAAGTAGAAGACCGTGGAGTGTTCACTAAAACGCAGGCATGGAAACTTTAGCACAAGACGAGCCGTCTCCAGGCAGAGATAAGTAGATAAGTAGAGATAAGAGAAGAGAGAGGAGATAAGTAGAAGACCGTGGAGTGTTCACTAACACGCAGGCATGGGAACTTTAGCACAAGACGAGCCGTCTCCAGGCAGAGATAAGTAGATAAGTAGAGATAAGAGAGAGGAGATGAGTAGAAGACCGTGGAGTGCTCACCAACATGCAGGCATGGGAACTTAAGCACAAGACGAGTTGTCTCCAGGCAGAGATAAGTAGATAAGTAGAGATAAGAGAAGAGAGAGAGAGATAAGTAGAAGACCGTAGAGTGCTCACCGAACGAAGAACCGTGTCCACTTGTCCTCGGATATGAGCGGAGCGTCCAACAGGTGAGAAACAAGAGTCTTGATGCTCTTCTTGTCTTGACGTATCAGGTAGATCGCTTTGCCGCCCTTCTCGCCGATGGTGAAGGCGTAGTACTCGCCCAGACCTGCAGAACATATGACGTCACTGGTGGTGGGAGGGTAGGGGGAAACAAGGCCCAGTACATCACTTGAACAAGTGTCTTGACGTATCAGGTAGATCGCTTTGCCGCCCTTCTCGCCGATAGTGAAGGCGTAGTACTCGCCTAGACCTGCAGAACATATGACGTCACTGGTGGGGGGAGGGGAGGGGGAAACAAGGCCCAGTACATCACTTGAACAAGTGTCTTGACGTATCAGGTAGATCGCTTTGCCGCCCTTCTCGCCGATGGTGAAGGCGTAGTACTCGCCTAGACCTGCAGAACATATGACGTCACTGGTGGGGGGAGGGGAGGGGGAAACAAGGCCCAGTACATCACTTGAACAAGTGTCTTGACGTATCAGGTAGATCGCTTTGCCGCCCTTCTCGCCGATGGTGAAGGCGTAGTACTCGCCTAGACCTGCAGAACATATGACGTCACTGGTGGGGGGTGGGGGGGGGGGGAAACAAGGCCCACTAAACTTTGTCCAAGGCAAAGCTGAGAACGCCGCAGGGCATTTGTTTTACTGCGTTTATAATAAGTTACACCCCGAGTGCGACCGCAGATTCATTGAATTTGTTTGGTGCGAACTGTCAAAAAGTTATCAAATATAATCGTTTGTTTGTTGTGTGGACGCCTATTATTTAACTATACATGTTGTGTTTCCAAGAAATGCTCGCATGGTTAAACTTCTGTTATGGCTTCCGGTAATGAATTCGGGGATTTCGTCTGATGTTTGTGCTAGCCAGGTTGTGGGGGTGTACATCATATTTTGTGAAATGCCAAGATCGACGAAAAATCAACTGATTTTCTTGTTCTCAACCAAGCCACGGACCCACTTTAACTCCGCGTCCGGCTAGTGGTGATTTAGTGGACCTAAGTTGGGGAATACTGACGTTATGTTGGCAATTCGTGGGAAGGTTGAACTCCTTTATGGACCTGTTTCTTCCTTCCCGCCATTTCATTTCTACATCTCCATAATATAACCGAGAAGATCTGTTTCATATTATTTTTCATGACCTGCCTCCAATACTTTCGTCATTTCACTTACCTACAAACATGATTTTGGAAAAATGACATTCAATATCCAAGTCTTGGAATAAAGCAAAGTGACATCCCAATCTAAAGATATTCCAAAATAAGGGGTTACTTTTTGAATCACATTAGACAACTATTGAAGTGGTTTAATTTTATCAACACAAAATTAGTTTGTAGATATACGTTTTTGGGAACATCAGTAGGTTACAATAATATCTAGCACCGCATTCGTCCGAAATTGTAACTAACGTAGTCCTTCAATGAAGACTCACGCTCCCTGTACCAGGGTACTTACCAGGCAGTTTCAGGAAGGGCATCAGGACTATCCCCTTCCCCCTCATGTACACGGTGATGTTGTTATATCTTCCACTGGGCTCTTTGGACCACATCCCCAACGGGAGTATCTTCGTGAAGTTTGGCCTCTCAGTCTTTTCCACGTGGCAGTCTAGGATGGAAATAATGCACGTGCGTCTAATAATCAATAGATGAATACAAACAAAACTTGTAACAACCTATGAGGTAAAACGTAAACGTATTCAACCTCTTCAATCGTGTATATTTTTTGAAAACAACATCGAAACAGCCAAATTCGTAACAAATTTCCTCGGGTTTTGATACAACTGAATTAGCCTATTCATGTGCCATAAAAACGGGTTTTTAGTAATAAATACAGACTTTATTCCAACATCATTTTAGTTGAAAACAAAATTGATAAATGCGCATGATATAGTTTGTTACGAATTAATAACTGTACCAAAGAAGTTAAGAATATTTGATGTTATTGCCAATGCAATTTAAACTACAATTAATTTCTCCGTAACGGTACAAATATGTTTGTTTTTTAATTATGTCGCGTTGTCAAGATACTAATAAAACACTTTCATTTGGCGCGGTTTTTTATTTTCAAAGCGAGATGACCCCTCCCCCCCCCCCCCCCTCCTCCTCCTCCGAATATAATATTTTGTAGACTGCAATCCCGACATCAACGACTCACCCGAGCAAGGGAAGCTGACCCCAATCGTGTTCCCCTTGATCGACTTGTACGTCATGAACATGGGTCGGAACGCCTCCGACTTGTCCCCGTGGGTCCACTGGAAGAGACTCGTCTCCACCCCCTCATAGCCCAGCTCCACCCTTCCCTCGGGAACCTTCAGCCAGAACCCGCCCCACTTGCCGATCGGGATCAGATGCGGCAGAGTCTTCGTCTTGACCAGCGTCTCGTGTCCTGCAGGGGAAGTATTGGGAGCATCGCGATAGTCGTACACATTATCACTGTTGTAAATATACTTTTCGAAAGTAATTCAAGTCCAATTATAATAATTTTGTTTTTTATTATTATAAGCTTTATTCTAGTGCTTGCTAGCCAGGCTCAGCACCTCATCTTCTTCGTTTTCTTCTATAACCGCCGTTATACCCCGAGAAACTGGTGACTTGTCACCCCCCGACCCGACGAATGTTGGATAAGGGTGTTTGATATATATATATATATATTAGTTTTATTATTATTGGCAACAGATGATGATGATTAGTACAAGAACGAGAGCAAGACCACGACAAAGATGGCACGATAAAGTGAGGAAGGATGTGAAAATGCGAGGAGGGGACCGGAATGTAGTTGAGGGGGAAGAGTGGTGGCAGGATAGAAGAAGATGGAGAGGCTTATCTTCAATGCCGACCCAACGTAGAGTTGGACGTGGCAACAGATAATGATGATGGTGATGATGATTAGTCCAGATACCAGTCAGGTTAATGCTCGATCTGAGCATGCGCGTAACAGCAATTTGGGAACGATTGGGGAACCTGATTAAATGAATATCTTCAATGAAGAGTCAACATAAAGAGACAGTTACAGCATGTCAGTGTGAGGGGTGCTCTTGTTCACTTGGATATATCGATTACGTGAAGCAAAACACTTGGTACTGCATAGTGCAAAGCACTTCGTATTTCGAAGCAAAGATCTTGGTACAGTGGAGCAAAGCACTTCGTGTTGTGAGGCAGAGCACTTGGTATTGGTAAACAAAGAACTTGGTTAAGAAAAGCACCTTGGTGCCGTGAAGCAAAAGTTCAAAAAAGTAAAAGTGCAAAAGCAAAAGTGTGAAGTTCGTACTGCAAGGCAAAGCACTCGGTATAAAGCAAAGCACTCAGTATAAAGCAAAGCCCTCAGTACCGTTCTCGTCCGAGTAGTACATGTCGACCTTCTCGTTGTCGTCAGCCCCCACCACCAGTTTGTAGTATCGCTTCCCCTTCAGCGGCCGCAGCTCGAAGATGATCCCGTCTGTGTGGTCCGGATTCCATTCCTTGAGCCAGAACCGGATGCCCACTCTGCGCCACGCGGGCACGATGTACACTAGCCGCCCTAGGCCCACGCCTCGCGTCATCACCGTGCACTCCTCTGTAACAGAGAAACAGAAAGCATTTATTTCATTTTAACGATATTCTCGACAACTTGGTCATATGACGTCGTGGGGTGATAGAGGAAAGGTGCAAGTAGAAGGACGAGTAGGAGAATTCAAATGAGGAAAGTGAAGGATCACGTTCCATCGCCTATTACGATTGGCAGAGTCACCCTGGGCCAAATTCTACCCCAGGCCCTGTCGGGGAAGCACGGACTAACACAAAGAGCATCTGACACTGTTTTCCTTCACACAATACTCACGAAAAGTTATATTTGATTCGATACAGAAGTTCTTTCTTTGGGAAGGTCCTTGCAACTCCACAAATGAGAATACAACGAGAGCTTCAATGTTGTGTGGGTTATCGGGGACATAAGACAATTTGCAAGAAATTTTGCAGTTTCTGCAAGGAAATAAATGTGTCCACTCTGGTACGTATATCCAATCAAGATTCGCCCAGATCGCTGAACGATTGTGTAATTGATGTTAAAGTCATTCCGCAGCAACCTTGTGGATGCTGCCGTCATAGATAAGGCGACAATATACAACCAAATGTCACTATTTGAAAAAGCCACCGCGTTGATTGGCTCCGCCTTAGTGATCTGTTACGTCGGCATATACAAGGTTGATGTGGAACCACTATACTAAACTAAACAACCAATGGCAGCCCTGACCTGGCATGACGCAGTCTCTGACGTCACAAGCGTCGGTCGGCACTCCGGGGTCGGTGGTGTAGCACCAGGATCCGGCAATGTTCCTGCTCGGATCGCGACAGTAGTTCTTTGCGTCCTTGACGTTTTCGTCCGGGAACAGATCCTTGTTCAGATAATCAGAGTTCACCTGCAGGAAGAATTTCTTTTCTCAAATGTTCAAATGTTGTTTTATTGGAGCGTATTGGAGAGAGAAGACTGAAATGGTTCGGACATGTCAAGAGGATGGAAAGAGATAGATTGCCGAGGAGAATGCTAAAACTGGAGATTCCAGGTAGGAGAACGAGAGGAAGACCACGACAAAGATGGCACGACAAAGTGAGGAAGGATGTGGAAATGCGAGGAGGGGACTGGAATGTAGTTGAGGGGGAAGCGTGGTGGCAGGATAGAAGAAGATGGATAGGCTTATCTTCAATGCGGACCCAACGCAGAGTTGGACGTGGCAACAGATGATGATGATGATGATGATGATGATGATGATGATGAAATGTTCAACATAAGTAGCTCGAAAAGCGTGAGAGTTTCAAATTAATTTTAATCATCAAGAGACAATAAATTGTTCGCGTGCAGAACCTATAAAGAAATAAATGTTTGTGTACATCACAATGAGATAATCATTACCTTGTGAGGATAGTTTGATGTCCAGTCCTGGCAAGTTCTGTTGGATCGGGTCACGCTTAACTGACCCATGTAATCGTTACCAGTTCCGGCCATACGACATTCTGTAACATGCGCGCAGTACAGTTTTCATATTTTACTTCCCTTCAGTTTCTTTATTTACATATATTATAAATTATAACTGTTTTTACAGCAAGTCAAAGTTGTCCGGAACTACCTTACCGATGCTTTCGTCATAGACGAGTGAGTCGTGGCCAATCAGCGAGCCCCAATTTCGAAATACCGATCGTCGATTGGTCACGAGTCAATAGGCGAACGCATCGGTAAGGTTGTTTCAATATTCCATGATGCACCTTATGACGAACCAATCAGAACGCACACGAGCAAGCGGTGAGAAATCATAACAAAAACGGTGGTGAACGAAACAAAATTGTAGTAGTATAGTCAATGATATTAAGTATACTGTAAAGAGTTAGTTTCACTACTGTGTAAGCAACTAGATAACCATTCGCGATCGCAGATCTTATAGATACGCTTCCTAGCGGGAAAACTCGTCCCTACAGCCAAGGAGTACTGACGTAGCGCGCTCGTCTATAGCTTTGTGCAGATTGGGACGACATTACACTTGTTTGTAATCAAAAAGTACCACAAGTACTCTTTGTAGCCGCCATGTTAGACCGTCACGTCATAATAATTCGTCTAATTCATCAACTCTCATGCTTAGTTCAGTACATGGACGTGGACAAGCGCCGAGCGCCGGAAGAAGATGATCCGAAGAAGTTGGAACCAACCAACTTCGGCGCTTGCCAGAGCCGCTTCGCCCTGATTGGTCGGATCATCCACTTCCGGCGCTCGGCGTTCGTCGACGTCGATGTAATGAACTAAGCATTATGGGTCTTTACCCGATTGTCGACACTTGCGCGGCTTGCAGTAATGTTTCCCCGTCTTGTAGCCGTCGTCTGGGTCCACCGCGTAGCAGAACGGTCCGCCCGGATCCGACTGAAGGTTCCGGCAGAGGTTCTTTGCCTTGACTTTGGAACCCTCCGGGAAGTATTTGTCCTCGGTGACGTCAGAGGGGATGACGGACTTGTCTGTCCAGGGGATGCAGGGCAGGCCGGAACTGGTCGACCATTGGGTGCCAGAGTAGCCGAACTCTGTAGGGGTGATGGCGCATTCGGGGGTGACGGCCGGGGGCACCTGGTGATCCTCTGAAACAACCCTTATTCTTAAACTACCGGTACATTGCATGGTGCTCACTATCAGAATCGCAAATATGCTTCCTGTTCACCCGAAATTGACGTATTTCCGGTATCTTTCTTTTATCTCTTTCATAAATTGCCACATTTAGCTATCGTGACACCGGCCACGACTACCTTCAAGCCTATCTTCACAAAATAGGAGTGGTGGATACAAGAACATGCCCACTCAGCAAAGAACAAGACCAGGATGCAGAACATCTTGCGACATAAGTCTCCCTCTGACAGCAGAAAGGGAAGGGGCAAAATATAGCATGAAGGAAATATGAGGCAAACCTTTATTGGGCAACTAGGCAGAGAATGGCATAAGTTCCAACTCTGGGTGTTCGGAAGAAGAAGAAGAAGAAGAAGAAGCTATCGTGCTTATAAAAACGTAAACAAACTTTTACACAAGTTTGGAAATTGTTGAAAAAAAATCAGAAATAACAATATTTTTTTAAATAAAAGTGTTTGGAGTTGTCACAGATCAAGAAGGATCTAAGCGGTACGTCCCCACTACTACCTATGACGTACCTGAGGGCGTGCAGAAGAACGTCCAGTGAGTGACCGAGGACTTGGAACTAGGGCTGAACCATCGCATTAACCGTAAGGATTCACTCTGAGCGTCAAGGATCTCGATCGTCCCGACATGTTTAGTCCAGAAGAGATGCAACTTGTCGGCAAAGATGCTAAGAAACATACATAAATATTAGAAAAACTCGTGGTACTAAACATAGTTGAAATAATGTCAATAATTAAGCAGTATTAACGCAATTGAATTCTGAATGGCATCAAGACAAACGCAGGTATTTCTTGAGGCCCTAAGTCGTAAAAAAATGTGAATCGATTTCATGTCAATACCAAAGTATGTCTATTGACAATTTCACTTCAAAATTTATACTTTAATAATTGTTTCGTCAATGTTGATTGATTATGTTTGTAATTTCAAGCATTATTGGTTTTACATATTATTGTCTTCGGGGAAGACCAAGGAAGAGATGGAAGGAAAAGATTGGTGAAGACTTACAGACTAGAGGAGAGAACTGGGAGCAAATAGAGGAAGTACGATTGTGGGAAGATAGGAAGAGGTGGACAAATTCGGTTGTGAAACCCAAGCTGACCCTATCAGAAGCAGGAAACGGCGATGGATAATGATGATGATGACATTGTTGTCTTTGAATTTAAGGGAACGAAATATTGAACCGTCAAAACCTATCACCTATCGAGTAGATAAATCACTTGCCTGACCGAGAACTCTCTCCAGCCCCAGTAATCCAAGATGGCGGCGGTCTTGACCATCTTCAACAGCACCGCCGCCCCGTCTCGGCTCTCCTTGAGCGTCACCGTGGTCGTGTTGTCACCGCCGCCCAGAACGATGCGCACGCTGGGATGCGCAGACGCCGGCGACGCGCGCAGCTCCAAGGTCACCGAGTGACGCCCCCGGATGTGCGCGGACAACTCGTGACCCGTGGAGGTCGCGCGGAGGGGCCAGAAGCGCGCAAAGTCGTGGCTGGAGGTGGTGTGAACCTCGCACTCTGCGCACAACAAGCTTCTCAATGTAGGACACTTCTTTATAGTCGTCCCCTACCCCTAGAGGCGGCCGGTGTTGCTAAGGATTTTCTTTCTATAGGGTGTATTCACATATTGCGCATGGTTGCCATACTGGAGGCCACAACGGCATGTGATTGGTAGTTCATTGTTGCTATGTTTCAGCTGGCGTTTGGTTGAAGTTCATCTGTTCTCCAACTTTCATTTGCAAAGCAACATAAATAGACTCTCTTATTTTGGCCACTCTTTTTGTTGTTTACAATGGAACAAATAATAATTTTCGTAAACTTTATCGGGGGATATACGTGTTCAAACTCTCGTATTTTCCCGTATACAATATTATTCGTTTTCTATTGACACTTGGCAGTTAAATGAAACTTGAAATAGTACTATAGGTGGCATCCAATATGGCTGATGTGACGTCACGTGAATACTTCCTATAGGGAACATAACATGCATGAAACTGTTACCTGGCAAAAACGGGTGCCCCTAGGGGTAGCGGGTGGAAGTCTATAAAAACGGACAATAAAATATATTTAAATTGGTTACAGCTAGCTGGAAATTACAGACAGCATCAACACGTCGTTTACCTCATGGTGAAAGACAGTTCCTTACTGTGACGTAATGCATAAACAAGATAAAGGACAGGGTCCCTGTCCCTTTCCCCCCACTGTCCCCCTGATAATTTCTCCTCGAATTTGGAACTGTTCTCCCTTTCTGGACTCCCCTTATGATGACCCCCGCAAAGTGCAATGGATGGTTCGGACACGAGTCATATATCAACCATGCACTTATTGTCTCGATTAGCCAAAGATGCAAAAATCTGGCACGTAAAACCCAAACATCATCATTATCAAATATGATAAAGATTCTAAAATACACAAGTGAAATAATGAGAAGAACTTGAAAGAACAAACGGAAAGTTGTGTTACCGAATAATGGGGTACTATTTCCCGCACGGGTGTACGAACCTGGGTCAATTACTCGAAAACTGTTGGGTGTCACGCAGTTTAAAATACATATTAAGACAGATTATGCATTGGAGAATAATAATTTACTATATGTGTCGCGAAACATATCAGGGTGTAGTCAAAAGATGATGCGCATTTGGTTAATAGGGTAGGCCTATTATTTCCCGCACAGAGGTACGAACCTGGGTCAATTACTCAAAAACTGTGAGGTGTCACGCAGTTTAAAAAACATATTAAGACAGGTAATGCATTGGAGCATAATAATTTACTACAGGTGGCGCGAAACATATCAGAGTTTAGTTAAAAAATGATGCGCATTTGGTTATTGGGGTATTATTTCCCGGACGGAGGTACGAACCTGGGTCAATTACTTAAAAACTGTAGGTTGCCACGCAGATTAAAAACATGTGCCGATAGGTTATATTTTGCAGATTAATAATTGACTAAAGGTAGCGCGAAACATATCAGAGGTTAGTTAAAAAATGATGCGTATTTGGTTAGTTAAAAGGGTATAATTTCCCGCACGGAGGTAAGAACCGGGGTCTATTTCTCAAAAACTGTGGGGTGTCACGCATATTAGAAACCATGCGTGTATAGGTTATATATTGCAGATTAATAATTTACTATAGGTGGCACGAAACATATCAGGGTTTAGTAAAAAAATGATGCGTGATTGGTTAATGGTTAAATTTAAATTGGTTAAATTTAAATTGGTTAAATTTCCCGCACGGAGGTATGAACCGGGGTCAATTACTAAAAACTGTGGGGTGTCACGCAGTTCGGAAAACATGCGTGTATAGGTCATATATTGCAGATTAATATTTTACTAAAGGTAGCGCGAAACATATCAGAGTTTAGTTACAAAAAATGATGCGTATTTGGTTAAGAGCGTTCGAAAGTAGTTTTGGCGTTTTTAGTCAACTAATTTCTCTTAAACAAATAATAGGATTATTATGAAAATTTACCTACTTGCAGAAGGATGTCATGTCTACGCATGGTATTAAGTACATTTGTGACAAGCCTGCTCAAAAATAATATACTCACGTTTGAATTATGCAAATAAATTACTTTCATCGAAAATGTTCGGCGAAATAATACGGAGAATCTGTTTAAAAATGGGTACATTGTTTTTGAATAGGTTAATGACAAATGTACTTAATACCATGCATAGATATGACATCCCTCTACAAGTGGGTAAATATTTATAATAATCCTACTATTAGTTTAAGAGTAATTAGTTGACGGCCAATACATCTGTAAAACTCCTACTGCCGAACGCTCTTAATGGGGTATTATTTCCCTCACGGAGGTACAAACCTAGGTCAATTGCCCAAAAACTGTGGGGTGTCTCGCAGATTGGAAAACATGTGTGTATACTGTATAGCTCAGCTCACCCTGTTCACATGACGGTAGATTCCAAGTGACGCCATCACCCACGATGCTGTAATAGCTGAAGGCACCGGGTTCGAGTCCCAGCCCAGTGTCGGTCTCGTACTCGGCTGTGAAGAGCGGCCGGATTGACCCCGCCTTGGTGAGGGCGATGAATCCATCGCTCCAGGTGACTGAGAACTGGGTCCACTGGGATCCCGTGATCAGTCCGGTAGTAGGGATGAGGTCCACGTCCTGTGGGATCAGACAGAAACCTTAGAGTCATGTGAAGTGACGTTATAAGACGAAGATGATATGATAGTGAGACTGTAGGTTATCACATCAGATACAGGTATAAGAAACACAATATGTTACAATCTATAACTTTTATTTATTTAACTGAGATCTCCTCAGCTTTTAAAACTGAAAAAACATCTATGCGATCCGTTAACATCTATCAAGTGACCAAATAAATGTGATTAGATGTCTATTAAACCCTCAAAATAGACTAGAATACATTCTGGTGTCAAGAAAATAAACCTATTATGCCGAGGATTGATTGATTGATATTTGGGCTCAACGTCTCATATTTTTGCAACTAGGCTAATCAAGACGATGAGTGGGTGATAATGAAGATGAAATTGGGGGCTCTTTGGAAGAAAGGGGCAAGTAGGAGGGCGCGTGAGGAAAGGGGAAAGGGGAGGAAAGGGGATTGGGGTGTGGACTGCACTTCGTCTGATTCTCCTCCTCGACCAGTCCGGCTAGGGAGCCCTACCAGAAACACTGTTAATTGTTACTGTTAATCTTATATTGTTAACCCATCGGAATACCATTATTCTGCAAAAATACCACCCCTGAAATACTATTTAATTTCCATGTTTTGTTTTTCAGCACCAATAATAATGTTTTATTTTTTATTGAAGTCATTAATGAAGCAATCTCTACAAAACTTTCAGCATACAATGTAAACACCTGATTAAAGCAAATTCTGTATTCTGGAAGTTTCAACTTGCACATTTTATAGTGGTATAGTCTGTTCAAAGTCAAAGTTTTATGAATATTTATAGTAATTTGGGCACCCCTGAAATAATTACCAAAAGTGATAAAATATTCTATACAATTTTATTTCATGTAAAGAAGCCATAGTTTTGTTAAAAAAAAATACTGGCAAGGCCCATACTATTTTTTTTTACGTACAGTCATATGAGAAATAGACATCTACTTTTGGAAATATAAGTAGGCGGTAGGCACAGGCGTCATCATCCTGGTATTTACGTTTGTAAAACCCTCGTCTTCTGATTCCATGATCGAATCGCTTGCATTATCATAAGATGACGAATCACTAACATATAGTTCTTCATCAGAGAAAATATCCTCGTCGTCACTACTAAGATTAAACAGTTTGTTTTCAATATCACACGCTCTCGTAAACAACTTTCGCATTACGGACGCCATAGCGGAAAGCTTCCTTCATCTGCCAGACGCGCGAACATAGTAATTTGATTGTTAAAACGATACCCGTGTCCCAAGCTAGCGAAAAGATTTCGAACTAAGCTATCGACATATGGAAGATTTAAGTCGGTAATAACAGACCTGCTTAGTAGTGCTATCTAGTGTGAAAAACATGAACTAAAAGTGTCACGAGTAGGACTCGTGATTGTATTCCTGCGGATTTTCAAAGTGCCACGAGTCATACTCGTTTTAATATTCCAATGGGTTAAGTCGACAATGAACAATTGACAGCTAAACTCCTCCTCATAAAAGGTTTATTTTCTTGACACCAGAATGCATCTATTAAGGTCTACCGAAAGCATCCCCAGATAGTTGAGCACAGTGCCACGGTGGCGCCACCTACCATCCCGCCCGCCGTGACGCCCGACTCCTTGTTGCTCAACGTAATCTCCACCCCGACGCCCCAGTCCGCGATCTGTTTACCACTGCCAGGCGTCGCGACGGAGCTGAGCAACAGGCGCGCAGTGGCGTGCGACCATTGCTCCGGGCTCCACAGCTTGAGCGCCACCGTCAGGTTGCCGGCAGTGGCGTTGAGCGAGGTGAAGTGGGAGTAGCGGCCGGATGATGACGAGGCGGTCGTTGTGTACACCAGACAGTCTGCGGACGTGGTAACGACGAACTCAACGACGTCATGTAACGTCAGAAGGGATTGGAGGAAAGTGGCAATTGTAGGTGAGGAGAAAATATTAAGTTTTAAGAGGAAATTGAAGGACCTCATTTTTCGCGTCTTACGACTGGCGGAGTTTCCCTGGGTCAAATTTTATCACAGTTCCAGTTGGAATATCTCAATATACTATCAATTAAAATAACATTTACAACTTGAACATTAGCACGCTAATTAAACAAAATTAACGTATTTAGCACTTGGTATATTGTATCAATTTGTTATTACATAAAATACCTAGTTTTTGGAATAATCCAAACATTTTTAAATCGTGTAATACGTACAATAAGCCTAATCTGATGTCGGTTTTAGAACTAATCTTGAACGGCTAAGAGGGGTTTGATTGCTTTAAGACGCAAGTACATACCGGGGTCGTCACAGAGGGGGATGTGACACAGCTCCCTCCCCTCCACCTCCTGCCCCCCCTCCTTGCGCTCCACGTAGCACCAGGGTCCCGCGGGGTCCCCGTCAGGGTTGCGGCAGCGGTTCTTGGCCATGTCCCGGGACCCGGAGGGGAAGACAGTGTTGGGGTACTTGAACCCCTTGTCCGGCCGGGACTTCTCGTGTTTCTCGTCCCACGAGAGACATTCGCCGTCCAGGGAGGAGCGCTTCACTTCGCCGGCGTACTCGACGCCCGGGCCCGTCATGCGGCACTCTGGCGGGCATAGGAGGAACTACATGCGTACTCTGGCGGGAACAGGGGGAACTATCAGTGCATGCGTACTCTGGCGGGCACAGGGGGAACTATCAGTGCATGCGTACTCTGGCGGGCATAGGGGGAACTATCAGTGCATGCGTACTCTGGCGGGCATAGGGGGAACTATCAGTGCATGCGTACTCTGGCGGGCACAGGAGGAACTATCAGTGCATGCGTACTCTGGCGGGCACAGGGGGAACTATCAGTGCATGCGTACTCGACGCCCGGGCCGGTCATGCGGCATTCTGGCGGGCATAGGAGGAACTGTCAGTGCATGCGTACTCTGGCGGGCATAGGAGGAACTGTCAGTGCATGCGTACTCTGGCGGGGACAGGTGGAACTATCAGTGTGTGCGTACTCTGGCGGGCACAGGAGGAACTATCAGTGCATGCGTACTCTGGCGGGCATAGGAGGAACTATCAGTGCATGCGTACTCTGGCGGGCATAGGAGGAACTATCAGTGCATGCGTACTCTGGCGGGCACAGGAGGAACTATCAGTGCATGCTGCGTACTCTGGCGGGCACAGGAGGAACTATCAGTGCATGTGTACTCTGGCGGACATAGGAGGAACTATCAGTGCATGCGTACTCTGGCGGGCACAGGAGGAACTATCAGTGCATGCGTACTCTGGCGGGCACAGGAGGAACTATCAGTGCATGCGTACTCTGGCGGGCACAGGAGGAACTATCAGTGCATGCGTGCTCTGGCGGGCACAGGAGGAACTATCAGTGCATGCGTGCTCTGGCGGGCACAGGAGGAACTATCAGTGCATGCGTGCTCTGGCGGGCACAGGAGGAACTATCAGTGCATGCGTGCTCTGGCGGGCACAGGAGGAACTATCAGTGCATGCGTACTCTGGCGGGCATAGGAGGAACTATCAGTGCATGCGTACTCTGGCGGGCATAGGAGGAACTATCAGTGCATGTGTACTCTGGCGGGCACAGGAGGAACTATCAGTGCATGCGTGATCTGGCGGGCACAGGAGGAACTATCAGTGCATGCGGCACTCTGGCGGGCACAGGAGGAACTATCAGTGCATGCGGCACTCTGGCGGGCACAGGAGGAACTGTCAGTGCATGCGTACTCTGGCGGGCACAGGAGGAACTATCAGTGCATGCGTACTCGACGCCCGGGCCCGTCATGCGGCACTCTGGCGGGCATAGGAGGAACTATCAGTGCATGCGGCACTCTGGCGGGCACAGGAGGAACTATCAGTGCATGCGGCACTCTGGCGGGCACAGGAGGAACTATCAGTGCATGCGTACTCGACGCCCGGGCCCGTCATGCGGCACTCTGGCGGGCACAGGAGGAACTATCAGTGCATGCGGCACTCTGGCGGGCACAGGAGGAACTATCAGTGCATGCGGCACTCTGGCGGGCACAGGAGGAACTATCAGTGCATGCGTACTCGACGCTTGGGCCCGTCATGCGGCACTCTGGCGGGCATAGGAGGAACTATCAGTCACAGTGAGAACACGTATTCAAGTTTCCACAACCTAACTATAGTAGAATCTAGTGATTTTCATTGAAACAGCGCGCATGAAACCTAAATCCTCATCTACCGCCTCGGTAGAGGGCACAAGCCACATTAGCCACGCCCTCTGTTACAGGTGACCAACCGAAGGTAGTAAATTATCACTAATGAACCTGTTTCAATGATACGGTAGGAACTAGAAAAGTAGAACATTAAGTTGGTACCATAAGGCTCTATTGTTTCGTCAGCATGAGAATATATGAAAAAAAGATCGAAGAAAGAAGAAGACGGGGAAGACCAAGGAAGAGATAGAAGGAATAGATTGCTGAAGACCTACAGACGAGAGGAGAGAACTGGGAGCAAGTAGAGGAAGTACGATTGTGGGAAGATAGGAAGAGGTGCAAAAATTTGGTTGTGAAACCCAAGCTGACCCTGCCAGAAGCAGGACACGGCGATGGATAATGATGATGATGAGACTAGTTAACATGGCGAACCTTTACCTGTGTATCTGCACAAGGGTATCGCGCATAACTCGTCGGTCACGTTGGGGTCCAGTGTGTAACACCAGGGCCCCTTGGGATCCCTGGTTGGGTTCCTGCAAGAGTTCTTGGCCAGTCGCTTCGAACCTTCGGGGAAGTCGGCGTCGCTGATGCCGCTGGCCACCTGTTGCACACAAACAAGTACTTCTCTTTGCTAGGTGGTGTTTCACGACGTACTTGACAGCTAGGTCATACCAAGGTCCGTAAATACACTGGCGGGGCTCGTCGAACTCACGTTTACCGAGCCTCCGCCAGGGGATCGACGAACCTTAAGTCATACGACGTCGGCCGAATCAGATCCATGCACATCCCCGCGTTCGTCACAAGGGAATCCAAAATAAGGAGGGTTTGGAATGTTAATGGCTTTTAGGGGGCGTTGGGGTTAGTGATAGCAATGAGGGCAAGCAAGTACGTAGAACAAGTGAGAAAGTAGGAAAAGAAGAAGATAATATGGGAGATGGATAAAGGAATGGCGAAAAAGAAGTACGAAAGCCTTATTTGCGAGTACCACAGTTATAACGAGGAGGGATCCACCTCGAGACAGGAACGTGGGGGTTGTTGGATGTTTAAATCACAAAGAGAGCCACCTTAAATAATAATTAGGAGGGAAACAGGGAAAGAACATGGCTGAAAAGTGAGCAAGATCAGGATAAATGGAAAACAGGTTTAAATCACTTATTCAAACCCTTCACGCTAGTAACTTACTAAATATCAGTACTGGTACTGCTATACCTTGTGAACAGGCTGCTGTGCGTCCCAGTACTGACATCGGATACCCGACTCTGTGTCCGATACGGGTCCCATGAACTCCGCCCCGGAGTGGGACAACTTACACTTGCGGACGTCGGTCAAGTTGCCGCCTGCAATTGTTACAGGATACAGGAATTATTGATACAGAGTTCTGATTAACATTCACTTGTGTTCTGTGCAATGACAACCACGAGAAAACGAGGCATAATTAGTTGTTGTAGTGATTGACTGTATTCACTTTAGACTGGTTGAATATTTTGCCATGAAGTTGTTGGAATGAAAACATTGTTGTATGAAATTCTTACTGATAGCTACAAGGGTACAGGTTATAAATCTTAAATTACTTACTTGTTGCATGGGCGTATTTGGCTGCGAGGATGCTTGCAAAGAGAACCAACATAACCTTATCACTGAACTGTCTCATTCTGTAAAATGTTCCAAGCTTCTAAACAATCCGGTAGGTTTGCTTCAGCAGCGCTCCTGTCCCACTTATTCTTCTAGCAAAAGCAATTCTTTTGGTTCACATTCTCATATTAACAGTTGGTTCAGCAGTATGTAAATCTGCATTTTATTGGTCTCACTCTCTCCAAGTGGCCAACGTCATGTTGACTATCTTGGACCCAGAATGTTCAATGCTTTGCCAATTGAACTGAAGAGCATTGTCTCCCATGATCGTTTTAAACTAAAAATTAAGCAATGGTTGAGAGGTCTAGGGACAGAGGAGGCCGAGAGTATGATAAACTTTCATGCTTCCATGTAGCCGTATAGCATTTTAACCTTGAGATGGATGGAACATGCAAATCCTGGCAGTGTCTAAATTTAAATTAAATTAAATTAAATCAGTCTTTATTAACTAGCTACATGCGCCATTCCAACATGATACCTCCACTGATACAAAACACACTATTATATTGGCAAACAATTATTACCATCAAACATCCGAATACCTTTAAAACTAATTATACCGGTACACAATTTAGAATTATCAATATATAAAAAGAACAGTCACACCTCTCTCCTTGTTTATATACTCGATAACCTCATTCCTTAACTCTTTTGTATTTTTAGCTCTCTTAATACTACATGGCCAACCATCAGCCATACTGATAAAAAAAAAAAAAAAAAAAAAAAAAAAAAAAATTAGGAATATTAGGGCTAGCACCCCTATATTCTATTATATATACTAAACATATTACGGTGCACGTTCCTATAACATAACATCGATTAAAGGTAGAATTTTTCATGCCTTTACTACTATTAATGTACTATTATTATTTACTATTACTACTATGTTTAATACTTTTAAATTTTAAGTTTAAATGGTTTATCTTTTCCTTTGTTTTATCTAGTATTTGTAAACCTAGGCCTACATGATACAGGTCTAAGTAATGTCTTTCTATGTCTTTATTTTCTCTGTGAATACTATTCTCTGAATGCTAGTATTAGCCTACATTATAAATTATACTTTAAGTAGGCCTAAACTACTACATATTGGAAATGTTTCCTTATAATAACCATAATTCTATAACTGTATTGTTTACCAATATATTATATTATATTACAAATTACAAAACTTTAGTCCATAAGCAGCGTAAGTTTGTAAACAAAATGCCTGATTTGTAAACCACACCTTTTTTTTAAACTTGTATTTTTACACCGTCTTTAACATCAGTCTACTAACTTCCCCCAATACTTTTAGTTCTAGCTATAATTGTATAAATTGTATTATCACACAATTTTCCTTCAAAGTATGCCTATTGCCGCCATCTGACAAAATTAATATTGTACACTATCTGTAAATGGCCTGCACTCAAGTCTCCATGACTTTGCAGGCTTCTCCAACATTCTATAAATAGACACTTTTAAGTAACATGTATGTATTCTGTGTTGAGAATAAAATTGTCTGAAAATGAAAAATGAATGAATGAAATGTGTGTGTGTCGTATTTACATCCTCGAAGAACAACAAAACAAACTAATAAAGAAATAATACTTGAGCAATGGCACAACCAACCAATGAGCGTATGTTGAATACTTGGTCACAAATAAAAACTATTAAAAAATATGATCAATAATCTCCCATGCAAACAAACACATTACATTCACGACAGAAAGAACGATAGCTCGAGACGGTAAGCTGAGACAAGTTATATGTAATTTATTCGTCACATCCATATTGAAAAGAACATTACAGCATCGGAAGCAAAGGCAAAGAAGTTAAATAGTTGCAAAGAACAAACAACTAACTCCACAGTCTAAGCTTAACAATAACCCACGTACCTAGGTGTCACACGCTTAGGACCTGCGCCCCAACCGTCTGAGAAACCGTATAGCTGTGCTAGTCGAGACCATGAGGGGTGATAGATGAAGATGAGGACGTACCTAGGTGTCACACACTTAGGACCTGCGTCCCAACCGTCTGAGCCACCACGTATAGCTGTGCTAGTCGAGACCATGAGGGGTGATAGATGAAGATGAGGACGTACCTAGGTGTCACACGCTAAGGACCTGCGTCCCAACCGTCTGAGCCACCACGTATAGCTGTGCTAGTCGAGACCATGAGGGGTGATAGATGAAGATGAGGACGTACCTAGGTGTCACACGCTAAGGACCTGCGTCCCAACCGTCTGAGCCACCGCGTATAGCTCTGCTAGTCGAGACCATGAGGGGTGATAGATGAAGATGAGGACGTACCTAGGTGTCACACGCTAAGGACCTGCGTCCCAACCGTCTGAGCCACCGCGTATAGCTGTGCTAGTCGAGACCATGAGGGGTGATAGATGAAGATGAGGACGTACCTAGGTGTCACACGCTAAGGACCTGCGTCCCAACCGTCTGAGCCACCACGTATAGCTGTGCTAGTCGAGACCATGAGGGGTGATAGATGAAGATGAGGACGTACCTAGGTGTCACACGCTAAGGACCTGCGCCCCAACCGTCTGAGCCACCGCGTATAGCTGTGCTAGTCGAGACCATGAGGGGTGATAGATGAAGATGAGGACGTACCTAGGTGTCACACGCTAAGGACCTGCGTCCCAACCGTCTGAGCCACCGCGTATAGCTCTGCTAGTCGAGACCATGAGGGGTGATAGATGAAGATGAGGACGTACCTAGGTTTCACACGCTTAGGACCTGCGTCCCAACCGTCTGAGCCACCGCGTATAGCTGTGCTAGTCGAGACCATGAGGGGTGATAGATGAAGATGAGGACGTACCTAGGTGTCACACGCTTAGGACCTGCGTCCCAACCGTCTGAGCCACCGCGTATAGCTGTGCTAGTCGAGACCATGAGGGATGATAGATGAAGATGAGGACGTACCTAGGTGTCACACGCTTAGGACCTGCGTCCCAACCGTCTGAGCCACCGCGTATAGCTGTGCTAGTCAAGACCATGAGGGGTGATCGTGATAGATGAAGATGGGTTACGTGGGATTCGAACCCACGTCCCTAGGTGTCATACGCTTAGGACCTGCCTCCGTTACGCATAAACACCGCTGACTTAAGACTGTATCGTCTCTGGGAACTGTTGGATCGATTTTGTTCCCTTATAATTTAGTTACTAGTCACTGAGAGACAGGTGTCTCTTCAATATGTTCTAAAGCTGGACTTTGCCATGTCCGGAATGCCAGATTTGTATTTGTGGTTTTCGACGCGGCATATCTCGTCAACCAAGAGACAATAATAGGTGCTGACTTTTGGTCGCATCCAACTTTTGCATAATGTTTTTAAAACTAAAGCTCAATAAATATAATCAATTATTGTTATTTTGTCTGTATTGAATGAAAGTGGGTCTTAAACAAAAGTTACGAACATAATAATTTTAGTAGTTTCCCGTGGTATTGCCTACTTGTTGCTGACTCTCTGGGCTGTCTCGTTCTCTCGTAGGGAACCTCGTAGGGAGTTTACCGCCCTGCCTGTTGAGTTGCCCTTCGTCATGCGATACGGAGTTGTCTGGCCCAGCGCGTAGCATGATAGACATAATAGTATGACGTATTATGTCATCCGACTCAGCCGAGTCTTCGTAGTCAATACGTACGCGTTGAGCGGGGGGTGGGGGTTGGGGGGGGGGGGGATACGCATACTTCAAATACGCGCAATCAATGCTTCTATAGGATACAAAAAGGTGTATTCCTCGACTTTGAACATTCCGCATGCAAATATTGTTTAGCAAGAGTGACACCACTTTGAAATAGGGAGTTTTTTATGTCAATTAAAATTTAAAAGTTGTGTCGAATGATTTAGCTTCCACATAGCTGTATATTGTCATCCAACCAACTTCGAAAGCACGTCGAAAAAAAAACGTTATCAATAATAGAATTTATAGATATTTTTAAAGTATAATAAAATAATTTTAAAAGTTTTGTGATAGTCTTGTACTTTGCATCATTAATCATTTATTATGAGACTTCTTAGATTCGGGTAGCCTTATTGTACCTGCTCGTCCAATGACTTAACGTTATTTTCTAACTGTCAAAAAACGTCACTATAAACGTTAACAACTTTGCTATGAAACAGCGTCATTGCTATAAAGCTCACTAAAGTTGTTGAGTTACTTAGTAATTATTGTATCGAGCTGCTGTATTTGTACCTGGGTTCATTTAACCTCAAACCCTCTCATTAGGGTGCGAATTGATGGCTTGGCAAAGGGGGGTATGCCCAAGTATAATATCTGTGTGTTCTGTAAGGGGTTTGGGGCAAAGCCCCAGCCACCGGAGACAAACAAAAATAAGGGTTATTATTGCCCTCGAGATGGCCTACGAAGCGATCTAAGATATTCCTGGCTAGAAATATATGTGTAAATTGACGCATTATTCACGAGATAAAGTCACTTTATATGATATGAGATCAGACTGGTATCCAGAGGTGGGGATTTAGCCATCCCCGGCGGGGATACCTTTCAGTAAAACAGAGCCAGGGATGAAATTACCAGAGGGGGGGAAATCCCCCCATCCCCCCGTCAATTCGCACCCTGCCTCCAATCACCAATAAAACTAATATAATATCGAACCAAATACCTGAGTATCTTATCCGCGAGTAGGTCTGGAGATGATTGTATCGCACACACAAAACATGGAAACATGTCTGGTAAACATGATGTAACACACGCGGTAATAATAGCGTCATGTACTGTCAGAGTTTGTATCGCGCACACACTAAACATGGAAACATGTCTGGTAAACATGATGTAACACGCGCGAAGTAATGATAGCGTCATGTACTGTCAGAGTGAATCACAACTACGTCCTCCCTCTAGGGCGCTACACAACCGACTGATGACGGTTGACGGGGTTTGTTTACAACAGACAACTAGGTCATATGACGTCGGCCGAATCAGATCCACTCATTTCACATAGACGAGGTCGTCACTGGGGGAGGGGGGTGGGGGGAGCGTTTAGATCGCAAGTATGAAGAAGTGAGAGAGTAGGAACAGGAAAAATCATGAAGGTCACGTGAGATGAAATTATAAAGGAATGATTAAGGAGATGAAGAGTGCCCTCTTTGCGGGCATCGGTCACTCCTGTGTTGTATTATCCATGGTAGAGGGGGATATTATTATGATAATAACAATTATTTTTATTATTTATAACATTAATTTTTAATATTAATTCTTAAAAATACATGTTAATTTATTATATTTTATAATTTAAATTTTCATTTTCCATTTTTTGTTTTTAATTAATAAATTAAATAGATGTCGACCCTACGTCTCGACTCCAAGCCAGTACAAATGACGTCATTATAGAGCAGCTCAGCTAGAGCAGATCTCATTGGTGTGTGACGTAACGAGAGCCGGTCCTAGGCGTGACGCGAGTTAATGGCTTGTTATGTTATGTTCTGATACCGAACCTGATTTGACCTGGGGCCGGTTTGGTTCGCTAGTCAATGTCACATTATCACTTTCTATTAGACCCCCGAGACTCACATCCTCTGGTAGCTCAGTTGGTAGAGCGGTGGACTGTAGAAGGAAGCAATAGTAATCCATAGGTCGCTGGTTCAAATCCGGCCCGGAGGAGATTTTTTTTATTTCTTCACATCGTTAGAAATTAAATTATTTCATTTGGCCACTAATCGTAATGAAAGCCGATTTTAAATCGCAAATATATGATTTGTTAATAAGACTGTACGTTGTAAAGTGGTTTTGATTAATTTAAATTAAATTTGTTTTTAAAATTAATTAATAATTCTTAATAACTTAGTAAAGTGAATACCCAATTTTGGAATAGTGTTATTTTTTATTTTTCGTAAAGATGTACACATCAAGCCTTGGCCTCAAGTAGATTGGAAGGGTGGAAGTAAATTCTCATTACCCAAAAAGAGAATGAATTATTTGTTTATATTATAATTTTATTAAGTACCTGTTCAAAGCCTGACATAATTTTATTAATTACCTATTTAAAGCATCACTTGCATTTCGAATATCATAACTTTCACATCCTCTGGTAGCTCAGTTGGTAGAGCGGTGGACTGTAGAAGGAACAAATAGGAATCCATAGGTCGCTGGTTCAAATCCGGCCCGGAGGAAATTTTTTTTATCTTCAAGACCTTGCGTAGGCTATTGATGAACCAATGTGTATTTCTGTCACTCATACATAATAGCTAAACTAGAGTCGATTGTGGGACATTTCACTTTACAATAATTACAAATTGTACTCCAAAGCTAGAGATTACGAAATAGTTCATATTCATTCAATACCTACAAAATCTTTGCCAGTATCGTGTACCCTCGAAATACTCAAAAATAATAATATCATTAAGCTTTTGACGATAAACAAGCGTGATGACAAGAAAAGAAATTCAAGTTTACCACCTCTGTGGGCAGGCGCGGACTGGCTAGGGATGCCAAGATGCGATCGCATCCCGGGCCCCTGGACAAATCCGGGCCTTTGGCAGTCCGGGCCCCCGGGCTGCCACCACAAAGTTCCTATGATGTAAATACTTCTCTGTATATTGCTAAAAAAATCTTAAAAAAATCTTCTTATAAGTATTATTTTGAAATACCGAGCGCCGCGTGTCCCCCCGTCGCCCAAAAAACCTTGCCAAATCAGCTCGCACGCTAGCATTTTGCGAGTGACAATATTTAGTACTCGTCAGTAAGACTAATGGCCGTAGGCCTACTACGAATATCGTTTTCTTAAAATTTGAATAACACGCCCGGAAGAGCTACTGGAAGGATGACCTCTGTTAAAATCGCGCCTTAAAATCGCATTTTATGCCATAAAATTCAATGCAACCCACACAAAAATGTTACGCCTTCGGCGTATTTGCCTCCGACGGCTGGGGTTCGCGTCAGACCCTGCAGGCCCCGCTGAATCCCAGCATCCCGGGCAAAGATATTATAATATTCATCCCGGGCCTTTTTATCCCAGTCCGCCACTGTCTGTGGGGTTACGCATGTTCGCCAACACTAACAAGTTTAAGTTGGTGGAAGTTGATCACACGGTGTTGGTAGTCATGATGTCAAATGACGCCATTTATGTTGTTTGTTTGTGTTTTCATCAGCTAACCCGAAAAACGAAACAAACATTCATAGAAACTGAAGTCTTGGTCCCTCTACATCTTGGATGGTAATATTTCTTTATTATAAAGTATGCAAACATCAACATTATCTATTTAGGCCTCACATATATGCGTAGTAAGTGTAATTATAGGTATAGGCCTATTGTAAGCTGGGCCTATGTCGATGTTAGACTTGGTTAGACGAGCTGTCACAAACTTGGGAGGTCTAGCTCTAGGCATAGGGCCTCTAGGACCAGTATATTGATCAAATTTAGGTTCTAGAGACAATTCGTAGCTTCGTGAAATGTGAATTTTCGGTAAAAGCGAGTTTACTGAACTGGGTAATTTCTTGTAGGTTAGGTAGGCCTAGGCCCAGCCTTTGGAGGTTTGGATCAAAAGTGCATAGAGTCTGCTAGGCCTAGCCTATCAGTTACCTTTATAGGCCCTCGTTACTTTTAATTGTAATGTATCGTTCGATGTAGGCCTATACCCAAACTGTGTGTCCACATTCAATGTACAGATCTTCTGTAGCCCATAATTTGTTTGGTTGACATGCAAACTGTGGACCTTACGGTTGTTTGGCCTTTGTTACAGGAGGGAAATACTACTGAAGGAGTGGATGTTAGATCTCCATCAACATGAGTAAAGTTTTCAGCCTAAAAGCAAGTATATTGGGAAACAACTCCAATCAGAAAGCGAGTAGTGACACCAGTAAGGCTGTTAGGATCTCCGGTAAGCCTCCTATGATACAAAAGAAACGGAAAACAAAAAAGAAAGCCATAGATACAATCAGACGGGAACAAAAGCTGAAACGCCGCGCAAAGTTTGCAAACATGAGTGAAGAGGAACGAAAACAGCACCTGGCGAAAGAGGCGCAGTCGAGACGCGACAAGAGGCTGGCCGAAACGGACGAGCAGAAGGCTGCGCGGAGGTTTCGACAAGCCGAGAGACTTCGCATATCCAGGGCGAACGCCAAGAGGAATCGAGAGGAAGACATTCAGCGTCTGCGCGATTCGCGGGCGTCCGAGAGCGACATTCAGAAGGCGCTGAGGAGACAGAGAAACGCAGAACAGATGCGGATTCGCAGGGCGAATCTGACTGAGGAGGAGGCGTTGCAACAGCGAGAGAAGCAGGCGCAGAGAATGAGAGACATGCGAGCTGCTAAGAAACAACAAAGACAGAAAAGTAAGCTACCTACCTACATTATCCAATTATTTAATCACCCCATGTATAGCCTATCTTCCAGAAGGTCACTTTTCAGAGTTGAGTAGTAACTTTTTGAAAGTAACGCGTTACTTGTAACGCGTTACTTTTTCGGTAACTTTTAGGCTAACTAGTTACTTTTTTTCGACAGTAACTTTTAACGTTGAAAGTTACTATTGATAAGGAACTTTTTTTAAAAAATGAAAAGTTACTTTTGAAACAGCCTATGGTTTTTTAAATGTACCAACAGCAAAACACTCGTATTTCGGCTGTTTCAGGTCAAAAATCTTTGACCCCCCCCCCCCCATTCGTAGAATTCATACATAACTGTATACTTTGGAAATCATTCCAGCAGCAGCCGGCTAAATAGGTTGAATGGGAACTGAGTGACAACCAATAAACATAAGTAGATGTTATTTCTTTGTGTGAGCAACACTGCTTTGCTAGGACCTCACACTATTATCGAAGGTGGCCGGCAGACGTTATAGTTCGTAGTAGTATTTGGGAAATGGATTAGTGGATGTATTATTGTAATAAACGTAGCATGCTGAATGTTCGATGGCCGTGAAAACTTTAACGCGCTTAGGAGGTCCATCCATACTTTCGGCTCTTTTGTTGACATGTCCAATTTTGACTTCCTATTCACTGTTAGTCTTTACAAAACTCAGGCTGCTGTTCTAATGATTTCCGACATACTCCGCCCGGCGCCCGCCAGCAAGGATTAGCGGGTTGAATGAAACTTGAAAGCAATATTATCAAAATTTCCCATCAAAATTTCCTAAAAGTAACTTTTAAAGTAACTTTTAATTTTCAAAGTAACTTTTAGTTACTTTTTCCAACAAGGAACTTTTAACGTTTAAAAGTTACTTTTAAAGGCAAGTAACTTAACTTTTTAAAAGTTCCTTTTTAAAAGTAACTTACGCAACTCTGTCACTTTTTATAAATGATCGATTCGTATTTTTGGAGAACATATTGCCTGGGGAACTTAAAGAACAGTTATATTTTCTTGTTTTACGTAAAGGTCAGGAAATTCGTACCGGAGACGATATCGCAGAGAAAGTTGACGAGAACAATGAAGATTCCTTCGTCAATATTTGTAAATTTCTGGAGTTGACAGAGAACACGAATTCCGTGATGTTTCATAACAACCTGGAAGAAACGAAACCTTAAATGGTAAAACTAAAAACTATGATTTCATATTATTTTCTGTTAAAGGCTGTATGTTATTTTTAAACAAATGCTGGATTAGGTTCATTCCATTCTTACTATTGCCCTAACCATTGTTCTAATGGTACGTTTACAGCTGCGCGTTACGAGCGAAGCGAAGGCGCGAGCTCCAATCAGTGGCCGAGTTTGCGTGAAACTATTAACTTCTTTGCGTGAAACTCGGCCGCTGATTGGAGCTTGCGCCCTCGCTTCGCTCGCAACGCGTAGCTGTAAATGTACCATAAGTTCTTATCATTGTCCACTGTAATGCATTTTAAATCATATCTGTCCAGTGCTGGACGCTACTTACATTTTAGGCTGCAACTGATAGTATGGTACCATATATATATATGGATTTCACATAACAACCACGTCAAGAGTGTTCTTGAAAAATATTCATATAGATATATATATATATATGTGTGTGTGTGTAAGAATACGCTGAAAGAAGCTTATTAGGGTATTCGAAAACCTTCTCTAACCTTCCGTCCTGCTCGTTTGAAGTTGTTTACAGATTACACACAATGATTAATGTCCTAACTTTGTTATGTTTTCTAGGTTCTGACTGAGAGCTACCCAGAACCCTTTGCAGCTTACAAGACGGGGGCACGGAGATTTTGTCGCCAGAAGATACGTTCAGGGCTTCGAGTGTGTTATCCGTGAAAGTTCGCCGACTATTGGCTGGCGTGACTCACCGTCAAACTTTACGTGGCGAGAGAAAGTCGTATTGTACTCGGTCCTGTCCGTCGATACGAGCCAAGTGAAATTACGTGTTGTTTGTGATGCCGGGGTGGTGTTGATCCATCAATCAAGATCCAGCCGAAAAACATTTTTACTAGCGTAGTGTAATATAAGTTAGTGGGAACGTCAATCAAATCAAAAGTGTTTTATGGAAAGCATTAGTGAAAAAGTTTTTTAATGCACCCTTGAGACCCAAGGTATTTTCTAGAGATGAATAAATCAACCCTGTTCTGATTTTCCTAAACATTCGCAGACGTTGAATGTGTGAAATGCGCTGTTAATTTTTATGATGGCCCACATTTTTGTGTGTGGCCTTCCCGCAACCTCACTCACGTGTATAACAATTACTTATGCCTATTCTACACTGGGCAATTAACTATACTAAATTATTTTTCACCCGCTTAGGGCAGATTTCATCAAACTTTGTTAATCTCAGATTTAATAACCTTGGCACATGATAATTACTGTAGTTTCAACAAACGCTAAATACAAAATGCATAATGTTTTCTACCAGGCAGTTTAGCAGCTAATTTTGAGGTTAAAAGTTTGGAGAAATCGGTTCTAAATACATTTATGTAATATGGGTCTAGCTAGACCTGCTAGGTAGTGGTTGTAGCGGTAGATGTACTGAAATCTACTACAGTATACCCTACGACCTTCAAGGAGGTATGAGACAAATCTCACTAGACGCACTTGTGTTTAACATTTAAGTCTAGCACTCGATGTCCAACGCCAGTGGAAAAATATTTGCACGTGCACTTTGGACACAAGACTATGTTGAATATTTGCATCGTGCCCACCCACCCAGCTTGGAAGTTACGCGTGGAGAAACTTGTGTTTGTACTCCACCAGAATCATGTTTTAGTCTATTCTACAAATTCAAAAAACCTACATAGTTTTGTTACTCAAGTAGCACATGTGTGTCTCGTCTTAAATGCCCGTGCAGTCTAGACACTAAAATGTATAATATGGGTGTATTGTTCTAGAAACAATAAAATATGAGTACAATTTTCAAATGCTCTTAGGTATATTTTATAGACATAGTACCTTAAAGGGATAGTCGGGTGAAAAACTAAAGAACTACCATTTGTAGATGTCCACCTTTAAATATAAAAAACATGACTAAAAGATACCATACTTTAAAAGCAGGCGGTTAAAAAATTAAAGAAAACGCGATTATTTGGTTTGGTGCTACCAAGTAGCACCAAGCAACTTTTCTCATGGTAATTCCCATATAAAAAAAATGTTGCCTTGAGAAAGTAAAACCACCGCTAAAATAGGGCACTGATCAAAAATCGATCAGGAGGTTTAATGTGTATCGTTTCTCTACCGATAACATGCTTCTTAGTACGAACGTTTACTTCTACTACATACCCTGCAATTAATTTTTTTGTGACATGATGTGTAGAAAAGTTGCAATCTGTTTTGAGCGGTACTGTCCGCAGTCGCCGAGCGTTTCGCGGAGCGCGGGCTGGTCTCGTATAACACACGGGCTGGTCTCGTGTAACACAATGAGTCCTCTGTCTATCGGGAAGGCGCCAGCGACCTCAGAACCGATACAGTTACACTACGTTTTAGAAGAAAAATGCAGCAAGAGCTGCCGAAGGGAATCTAGTAGAATAGCTAATTGTTCACTATTTTTTTTCTTGCATTGAAGCAACCTATATCAATTGTATTTTACACATAACTGAATTTCACGGACTAATGACTAATTGGTGATTTTTTAGTTCTTCATCTGACTATCCCTTTAACAGATTCATTGAAGGTCGATGTACAATTGCCCGATCATGACTAGCTCAACAGCAACTATGATGGTACTGTTAATAAACTTTGTTTACATGTTACGATTACATCACGATGCACAGTCAATGCGCATTTATTACCTTTCCTGTTGTTGTCATTGCCGGGCTATTGTAGACTACGTTGACCTTTAGGGTCAGATCCTTATGTTATTCCCTTGTTGATGACTGCAATATACTTTGAGGTAAGTGTATTGCTGCTGATTTAAGCGAGAGGGGGGGAGGGGGAGCTGTGTCTGTGGAACTGTCTCCTTGACCTAGTGTCTCCTGCATATAGTCCAACTACTACTACTACTACTACTCCTACTACTATAACTACTCCAACTACGACTAGCCTTATACCGACCTCAGATCCTCATCTACCATGCACGATGTTTCAACGAAAAAAATCCAGACCCCTTCCTAGTGGTCTTTCACACATTCGTAAAGGCAGTCTGCTGCTTAGAGATAGCTCAGCCATAAGACTCATTCGGGAGGTTTCCGGTTCGATTGCAGCTACCCGCAATCCCGAAGGAAGATTTTCTCGGGGGTTCTCTACAGTCGTAAAGGCAAATGCTACGATTGAGTACTATACTGACAACCATCGGATATTCCTCTCCAACTATCCAAACACCCTATCATACCTAGTTATGTCACCTGAAGAGGGACAGGCTGGTGAGCACCCTGCAACAGGTAAGGCCTATTCCTACGAAAAATTATGTTCAAACCCTCTCTCTTAGTTACGCCCTCTTTGTTTGGACTTCCCAATTAACCAACCCAAGATCGTAAATTATTCCTAATGAACCTGTTCAAGTACATAATAGGAACTAGAGAAGCAAAACATAAAGTTTGGTTACATAACATAGCACTCTGCTTTATCGTACGCATGAGAGTACTTACGTTAGGACCACACTACTCTAGTCCTTTCCCCTTCTATGGTAGCACAATGTAAACAAATATCGTAGCTAAGGTATTTGATGTAACACCCACACACGCACACGCACACGCACAGATGTAAACACAAACACACATAAACTAAGTTTCTGACATGTAAGTGCTAATTTATAAGTATATGTTTGTTGTTTATGTCAATTGTCTATCTATTTCATTTTGCCCTTGTGGAGTGTAAATTTTGTCGCAAGTAAAGGCTAATAATAATAATAATAATAATAATAACAACATGCGTGGGATGAGTGGCGCGCATGCGCCTAGCGAGCAGCCCTGTCGTCTGCTGGATTAATTTCTACACAGGTGTACCATCGCAAGTGTCTGGTAACTGTCGATTACCAACTGTAGAATGGTAGTTCCCCGCTCCGCCGCCGCCTCAGAGCAGCGCTGAGAAGGTGTGTTGCTGGTTGCCGTCGTGCCAGGGGCTCCGCACGCGGCTTTCAATACAGCACGCAATACTTCCACCAAAATGATGGAGCTCAATACAAAAGAACAGTGTTATAATACATGTATGTTCCACCTGTAGGCTCATGCCAGGGTAAACCTACACTGGCCATCCTGTCCTGTCATGGGGCGGAAAAACCACAATATTGAATTGAATTGATTATCCTTCAGACAAAAATTAAAATATTACCGAATCAAATATATAACCCATCAACATACACTAAGACTATCACTTCTGTAAATACCTTTGTTTCACTACATAAGTCATCCTGTCCTGTCATGGGACAGGTAGTTACAATAAATTGAAGTGAATTTATTAAACCTAGTTTACTATAGAAACAGCTACTGACGTTCGAGGACCCTGTTAACATTATTTTATTTATTTACTTGTTCACATACCCCGTTACATGGCAATGGTGTACTCCTCTTGAGAGAGAGAGAGAGAGAGAGAGAGGGAGTATAGACTAAATTAAAAAGGACAAACACAATGATTATATATTATATGAGATTTGGATCGAGTTGGAATAAATTGAATTTAATTGGGTTCATTTATGTGGTGACTGGTGCCAGCAAAGAGGGATCTCTTGCACATCATTTATAATGTCTGGATAAATCTCTTATATAGCATAACTGCACTCGAAACATTCATGACGTAGCTCAGCGCTGGTTGGAGTAGCTTTCTTTGCTCGACAAAAATGCTCATTCATTTGTACACAGCCTATTATTAGTTTTAGTTGCGGAAAGGAGTGTTGTGATTATGGATAGATTTCTGATAGGAAAACACAACCATACTTAGATTTAATTTTTTATTATACATTTTATACATTTTCAAGAATCGATTATTTAAACATTACAGAAATACTTGACCAAGGCAGAAGGCGCATGGTGATATATATATTGCTTGCAGGTACATTATGTTTCAAATCTCGAGCCATTTAGATGTGAACTGGCTTCCATTGCGTCATTATTAGCACGTGGCTTAGCTTGGCTTAGCTTGGTTTGGTTAAGTGGTGCCTGGCCGGCGATTGTCTCTGGTCTTGGACTAAAAACATAGGAAACAAAAATCAGATCTCTGCTGTGATAGGACATTATATAGCACGAACTCAACAAATATTTTATCGATATCCAAGAACACCCATTAGAACAAAAAACATTAATTTGAGACCTCTGCAGTGTACTTAAAGGGGTTCTCACCCGCTACCCCAAAAAAATATGTTTAACTAAGGCTGATTAGCTATGAAATTAGCGACCAAATGAAAAGAAATCGGGTTCACCATAACCCGGGAAAAAAATATCAAAGTTAGTGATTTTCGAGCTAGGTCCCATCGGCGAAAATCTCCCATAAGAAATAGCATTGGGACGACCTGTATGCCTTGGGACCTTGGAGGATTCTGCTCCAAAAAAAAAATGATGTGATACTTTTCGCTGCGTCTTTCTTTTCTGCGTATTTCGTATATTTTGGTTTTGTAATCGGAGCTTCCGTTCAGGTACAAAATGAAGATGTGTAATCGGGTGCTCCATTTCGTTTTGAGCGTTGCTGTGCGTTGCTGTGCACGTCGAGTCGGCGGGTGTCGACTGTCGAGTTGGTGTCAAGTAAGCCAAGCGAGAGAGAGAGAGAGAGAGAGAGAGTAGTATTGGGAGGGGAAATAGTCAACGCATGCACAATGAACGCGGTCTGTATGCGGTGTCGAATGGAGTACACCAAGGCCGTCTATTTTTTTTTAGATATATCGCTTCGAGTACACTCGCACCAAAAGCCGGCTGACACCAACAGTCGCCGCGGCAGTTAACCAGAAATTTCATTAATTAATAACAATTCACAGGTTTCAACTTACGATGTTTAATGGTTCATTATCGATTGGTGTGGTGCAGTAGATCATATGGTAAAAAATAAATCTAGCGGGTGAGAACCCCTTTAAAAGTATTGGGATTGGTTCGAGCGATGAAGCACGCTCGGGCAAAGACGAATTTATGTGAAAGTTGTTTATCAACAAACTACTAACATCTTTTTAAATTTCTTGAAAATTACTAATATAAGGCATAATTTTGCCCTATCAAGGTAAATTCGTCTTTATTTCGTAAATACGCAGAAATTTCGCTGTTTACGTAAATTTCGAAATTATTTCGCAGACAGATTCGAAACCTCTATCTATACCCCAACTCATAAACATCTTAAATTTTTTTTCAATATAGAAACAAAGGTTTATGATTTCGCTTTATAGCTGCTGGCGAAAAACAAACACCTCTACTTATAAGTACTTAAGTATCATACTTAAATATGTGACTTAAGTACATACTTAAGTTCAGAAAGAAAAAATGATAGGTAAAGGGGAAGATAGAGAAGCTGTACTTAAAGTACGTATCGTAGACTTAAGTACGTGTCGTAACACTCACCCCAACGTGGATGGCGAGAACGCCGTCGCTGGCTCCGCTGAGGATCTCGATGTAAGCCTTGCCGTCGCCTCCAACTGTCACAGTCTTACCGGAACAAGAGCTGCCGGACTTGTTGCCGGATATGACGTCACAGTAGTTGCCAGCGGGAAGGCATGTCTGCAAGCAGAGGGGTCAAGGTCACTCATACTCATGGGAGACATAATATGTAACACTATTGATTATTATTAATGGTTTGCATAGCCTAGTGTTTTGTAAATCAGTTTTTATAACTGAATAGGATAGACATTAAATATGTAAATAAATAAAATAAAGAGTTGAAAGTGAATCCGGCACATATTCATGGTCGTCCCCTACCCCTAGGGGCGCCCGTTGTTACTAAGAATTTATTTTCTTTATGGGAAAGGAAATACATGTATAAATTGTTATACTTGGCTAAAACGGGCGCCCCTAGGGGTAGAGAACGACTATGAATACGGACCTAAGTGATTCCAGTGTTGAACAACTAAGAGCCGGTATTACAATCTCGGGATAAGCTTCTAGATAAAGTTATCCTCGGGATAATTAAGCAACATTTCAAAGCTTCTGATTGGTAGACAAGATAACCTAAGGATAAATAGTTACACCGAGATCGTAATGTCGGAGGTAACAAGTATTACGGACGTGATATGTAGACCATGAGATGAATAGAAGCAAATGTGAAGTGAAGTTATAACATACCTGCAGAGTTTGTTTCAGATCTCCGCCGCCATCATTGAAAGCGATGAAACCTTTTCCTCCTCTGCAATAAGCGATCTGCTTGTCTCCGTTGTCCCACCAGTCGTTCACAGCGGTTCCTGAACACACAATACACTCACGTTAATTGCGTTTATAACATCAGAAACTGTTCTCCATTTATTTCAGACTGATCAAAATAACTTCAATTAGTAATGAAAGCATGTGGATTGACGAAGAAAAAGGGCTACAGCTAACTGTCAGTCTAACTTATTTTCTATTATTCGCATTGTTTTAATATTTGGGCATGTGGAATACCCAGTACGTGATGTGCCGGTAATGGCGGGTTTATATAACTTACTAGTGATTAAGGATTAGCGACTAAGAGCGCGTTCATAAAACTGACTAGCCGCAACAGGCTTCTCTCATTGGCCGACAGTGAGAATACTGCTCTCCGATTGGCTGTGACTAAGGACTTGACCAAGGAGTTGAGATGTCTTCAACTTCTTAGTCAAGTCAAGACAAACGACAAACCTTAGTCACAGCCAATCGGAGAGCAGTATTCTCACTGTCGGCCAATGAGAGAAGCCTGTTGCGGCTCGTCAGTTTTATAATCGCGCTCTTAGTCGCTAATCCTTAATCACTAGTCAGTTATGTAAACCCGCCATAAAGGAAAAGTATAGTATAAGTATATTACTAGGTAAAGTGTATTAGACTGCTTGAATAGTTGAGAGTGAGGGGAATGCTATAGGGTAATCATAAGCACTAAATCCATATAGCTTAGTAATACTAATACCAAAGATTATAAAGGGTTGACCATAAAGGGTTGATTGATAAAGGTGTATTATAAGGGCTTACCCTTTATAATCTTTGGTAATACCACGCAAAACCGTTCAGTCACGATTGTCAGTGGCCGGAAAGAAAAGAAGATATGATTGAAACCGGTATTTTTGGAAGCTAACGTACCTTGGACTGCGTTTCTGAAGCCGACCATGTTGTACACCTGTCTCCAGCGATGTTCGCACACCCACCCGTTGCCGCAAGTACCGTCGCCCTGGATGTTGGGTCCCAAAGTGTTGCCGTTACCGTCTGCGGGAGGTCCCTGGTCGGTGTTGGAGAAGGCGAAGCTGGACATTATGCGGGGGTAGCCGTGGGGCCACGACAACATGTAGGCGATCGCCATCTGTAATCACACAATCAACTTATTCATAGGTTGCACGTACGCCACATCTTTGCGCGTGGCGGCCACATTTGTGATCAAACTTTCACGTTGCCATGGAGAAACAATTGAAAGCTGTTGTGGTAGAACCATGGGTAGAACACATACATTCTTAATTCTTTAAAATGCAGACTGTTTTACTAAATAAAATTTGTATGTATGATAATGTTTTTATTTTTCGTTACTCGTGTATACTTTTTAAATTCTAAATTAAGCTTATTTATTAAATTTGAATAGTATTTGGCAATGATCTAGGATTGGTCCTCATCAATTGTGTCGCAATCATGGCCGCTGTGACGTCACGTGGGAACTACGAATAGAGCACTCTTTCCTCGGGTAGAAGAAGGCGCTTGAAGAGGACAGCAATATTGACTTCCCTGTTTGGGGCCACAGTAGAATAGGTCCAGGGTGACTTTATCATTCGAAAGAGGTGAAAAAAGGAAATCGTGCCCTCTGCCTACCACTTTGTTTTTCCTCCCTTTCCTCCCCCCCACCCTCCCCTCCATTGATCGACTCCTCTTATGACGACTCTGGCGTTATATAATGATCTGATTCGGCCGACGTCATAATTATGTCGAGTACTATTCTTGAAAGTTGTCACGGTGACAATACTCACTTTAAATGATATCTACGTAGTTATCACTTGTTATTGGCTGATTAAATAGTAATCAGCCAATAACAAGCTACGTAGATATCACTTAAGTGAGTTATGTCAACGTGACAACTTTCAGGAATAGTCCCCCAGGTACGTCGTTAAACCTGGTTGAACGACGTAAGGACGTAAGTAAACTGTGACTTTGAAGCCGTCCTAGCAACGAAGCACTCAATAAATTCAAAGTTGTTCTGAATCGGCCTTGTTGATTCTGGCATTTGTCCGCAGGTGTTCGCGCACTGTCCAATCACTGATTCAAATGTTTCGTATTTGAAATATCGATCTTTGATTGGTTATCGCTCACTCGTCGATGGTGTTCGAAGCCTATAGGGTTGGTTTAGTCACTTTAAATTAAAGTCCCCCACTGGAAATCAGTTTAGTTACTGAGTGGGTAGACTCCAAATGTGATTTTTGTATTTTTTTGTGTGTGTATTTTACCTTGTAGGGCTTAGAGTCCTTGTAAGTGAGGATATCTGCTCCTCCAGCACCGTGACCTCGCTGGTTGTCGTGGTTGTCGATGAAGACCAAAGCGTCGTTGTCGGCAGCCAAACCCCAGGCGGGGCCGAAGTTCTTCAGGTACTTGATGGGGTTCTTACCACGGAATGCTTTGCCGAGCTCGGCGCCATACTTGAACTCGGTGACGCGGCCGAAGCCGGTGTATTCATTCTTGCTGATTGGCTCACCGCCTGCAACAGAAACCACCCATGTTCTTGAAACCCACGTTTACGTTTGAGGACACTTTTTACAGTCAAATTGGACCTTTTTTGTAATTGAACACTGTAAGAAAAAATTATTGAGATATGTTTTCGTTTCAATGTGATGAATGGTAATTTGAGTAGAGACGTTTCAAAATTTATACATGCAAAAAGCTTTAAAAAGAAGATAATTTTGATGTGTCCAAAAAATTTGATTTGTGATTTCTAGGTTTTCTTGTATTTGAGAGTCAAATGAGGACTAATATTCAAAGAAGTTGAGGAGCCCTTTAGGGAAAGGGGTGCCTCATTTTCTCGCCTCTCATGATCGGCAGAGGTGTACTCAGGGCCAAGACGGGAACATGGTGGGGAGAAGAGAATTGAACTCACCAAGATCAATAACTTCCTGGAAGAAGACTGGTCGAGCACCACCATTGAAGCCCTGGGCTGTGTTCAGGTTCTTTACTCGGCTGTAGATGTTCTGTAGATCTGCGGGCCACATGTGCTTAGCGGCGTCCACTCTGCATAGAACCAGAAGGAACCAAGTGAAACCCAAAATAAGACACGTTATACAATAAGAAGCTATGTCCCGGAATGTCCAGGAGCGGTACAGAAATATTCGTTATGAGTGGCAACGAATTAGAAAATAGTTAAGGGTTACGTTATAGCCATCTTTTCCCTGATGGTAAATGAAAAAGTTATCATAACCACTGTTAGTTCATGTGAGTGGTGCCTTCGATAATAATTTTAAAAAAAAACGTTTTATTTTTTCTACCAACAAGAGCAAATGATGTAATAATTACGACCTTGAATGTCAATGTTTGTTGTTAGATCAAGACAACATCAACAAACAACTCCTTGAGTATTATCTTTTTAACAAGAACTCAAAAACAATCACCTTGTCTTATCACTTATCTTGTAGTGTTGCACTTTAGATATACCGGTTCTTCTTAAAGCTTGCACTTCATATTTGCGAAACGTTTAATTTGTTATCACAACAAAATGTTTTATACGTGTTTATTAAAATAACGAAAAAAGCTCTTGAACCAAAGAGGCAGAGATAATTATATTACCTTTTGTGTAAATAAAACGATATTTATTTAGAAAACTAGAAATGTCGAATTCACGAATTACATCGAAGTTGTTATAAAGTGCATAGCACCTCTCGTCGTATTTTCAGATCGCCAGTATAATCCAGTCAAAAGTATCGAAAAACTAATAAATATAATATTATGCTAATATTTTGGAACTCAGTAAAATTCCTGACACCATGGCATCCGAAAAATATCCATTTAAAAATTCATTCGTCAAAAGCGTAATGAAAGTATTGTTTCCTAATCTTTTAACTTTTGTATTCTCCATGGAGAGTAAAGTCAAAGATTGTGAATCTTTGCTAATGCTGTAGTGACATACCTGAAACCAGCGACTCCAAAATCGACACACTTGTTCATGAACTCGATCAGCTTTCCCCTGACGTATTCGGACCCCTGGTTGAGGTCTCTGAGTCCGACCAGCTCGCAGTTCCTGACCTCAGTGGGGTTGTTGTAGTTGTTGATGGTGCAGTCAGAGTGGAAGTCGTTGGGGCCGTAAGGGACACCTGGGTATTGTTTGGCACCAGGGTTGCAGGAAGAGCCGCCAGTTCCGGTACCGGGACCTCCGTTTCCGGTCATGTGGTTGGGTACCACGTCGACGTAGATGCTGAGGACAAGGAAAGTGGAGGTTGTAGCTCAAGTAAAAGGGTTCTCCACTAACATTTTCCGTTTTTGAAGGTATCCGTAAATGAGAATTGTAAAGATGTCTATGCAATGTTCAAAACTATAGAGATAGCCCAGTGCTATCACTGGAGGCTCCAATTACGGGAGGTACCCGATTGTTACCCTGCACCGAAAATACTGAATTGAATGTTTTCACGAAGTTTTCCACATTGTCACAAGAGGATTGCTAGGATTGAGTCATACTAACAGTCCTTGGACATTCTTCCCCATCCAAATACCTTCATAAGTCCTCTGAAGAGGGGATGAATTTTCCCTGGGTAGGTTTTTTTTATTATTATCATCACATAATTATCAGAATCAGAATGCAATGGTGAGTCGTTTCGAACTGGATAAATTTCAAAATTCTAATTTTTCAAAAATTATTATTTTTGTTTAAAAATTTCTTCGCCACATCAGGACATGCTTCACATGCACGGGACCACGTGGCTTCACAT
Source organism: Isoperla grammatica (assembly GCA_945910005.1). Lineage (NCBI taxonomy): Eukaryota > Metazoa > Arthropoda > Insecta > Plecoptera > Perlodidae > Isoperla > Isoperla grammatica. Next base: position 4,447,207 of record OX246748.1, read on the forward strand.
GCACATAATCACGTGACTCACCGGACTCCGGCCTTGTTGCAGCGGGTGACCATGTCCTTGAAGGCGTTCTCATCCCCTGATCGTGTGGCGATCTTGTAGGACACAACCTGGTATCTCTCCCACCAGGGCCGGTTGCCGATCACCAGGTTCTCATGGATAGGCGATGTCTGTAACAAGCACACTTGGATGTCAGACACGTGTCTATGACGATGTAAAATTTGATCATTTTCGCGGTTACTATCGGTATTAAAATCGCACGGAATTTACATTTTATTTAAATATATGTCGTGATATCCTTGAGTTTGTAGCCACGGAGAAACATGTTGAATAGGCAACACGCGTACGATTTTTTTTGTTAAACCAAACACTTAGTTTAATAGTATCAGATACAAAAAGTGTATTAATGCAAGTCCTAAGTAAAAAATAAATTTTTAAATGGGTTTAATGTGGTCGCATTTATTGAAGTTTAAACTCGGGGATCTGAAACGCGTACAGGTGGCTGTGACGCAATGATTCTGTAGATGTGGCGTAACAGACCAATCGCTGAGGCGGTGAGCGTACAAAGCACAAAACCATGACGTCAAATCCACTCTACATGGCGGCGGCTCGTTTTTCGCGCCTTTTTATTTATCGTTACTAAACCAATTATTTTGAGGCATAGACTGATCCGTTTTTCAAAATTCAAAGACACAAAATTATAAAATGAGAGACAAGGTATTTAAAAATCGATTAAAAGTTTCATACGCGTGTTCCCTATTAGAAACAACCCCTCATTTAGTTAAGATTGGACATGTTTTTGGAATAAAATTGATTTGTTTACATTCATGTGTACTTTTAATTTCAAAGCACTGCTTTGATGCAATTGGGAAATCATATACCCGGGCATCTTGTTGTAGGCTATATATGATACCAATAAGATTGTTGTGACATTAGGTTCAAACTATATATAAATAAGTTAATGTGTAGTAAAGCAGGTAGAATGCACCGTTAATTTTGTAAATGTTTGTTGAAACTATGGTTACTTAACCAAGATCATCAAACCTGAAAACTTCAAGCTGGGAGAAATAAAATTGTACAACGAAAATGTATGTTGAGCATAGATTAACTCGGTTCTTTGAAACAATTTAATTACTTCAATACATTAAAAAAGTTAGTGATGCTAAGGACTAAACGTAAAATCACTTTTGAGATATACATAACGATACTAAAGAGTATTGCAAACTGGATTGATTTCCTCATAAAACATGATAGCGTATTAATTGTGTTATCACGAGTTGAATTATGAATAGGTGACCTCTAACCGTGAATCTTAAACTTTGTGATTTACAATTAATCAACCCACTTACTTTGCAGTGATACTCTTGAGATGATGTAGCGTTAGCTGTTTACATTAGGTCATGCAAGGCGTTACACAACAGTTCATGCTCTGTTAGAGTGAAGGAAAATACAACATTATAATTGTATTTCCTGTTTAATATTAATTTTGAATTGAAATACATTAAAAGCGACATTTGATGGAAAACTCAGTATTAATATATAAACACATTATTTATTAGGATATACAATAATGTAGCAGTTAAAAAATTTGCTTTTTAATTAAAATTCATGCTGAAAATAATGTTTGATAGAATTTAAAAAAAAAATGCTTTGAAAGGGTTGTCATAGAAAAGTTGCTTAAAAATTTCAAATTGATTTCTTTATAAATTAGTTGAGTACGTTTTCTTCTCTTTTCGGTTTACCAAAATTTAAAACTAAATTCCAAAAAACCTCACCTGTACTCCAGCAAAGCCCTTAGGCCCCAAGAACTGTTCACACTCATTGGCGATGTCAGAGAACCTCCACTCAAAGAGATGAACTATCCCGCTGTGTCCGGGGACAACGTTAGGGTCCTTCTGCGCGAGCGCAGCGCCCAGAAGGCAAAGAGCAGCGACTATCAGCTTCATGGTGAGGCATGCTGACTGCTCGATTGCAAGGAGCTTATATAGGAGTATCTTCCACACCACGTGATCCTCTTACACGCGTTCTTCTATCAGATAACGAGCCATCGATTGTATCGCTAAAAGCTAGAGTATGTATTCTATTATCATCAACAACAACAAAACATCCATTGATTGAGAGATTGGCCTTGAATTCAATACGTCGCTATGACGAATTGATGTGTTAACTTATTTTGGTGTTGAAGATAGAAATATGGAAGTTATGTAATAATAGTAGATTTTATCTTCGCAATTATTTTAATTTTATTTATTAGGGTACACAAGAGAGTATAGGGAACTTGCAACCAACGTCACAACCGATCTACAACAATGTAACAAATGAATCGAACTGATGGACAAACAACGAGCTGTCAAAATAATAAAATTGCAACATTATGAAGAAAACGAGGTGTGGCGATAGTAACTGCCCACCAGTTTAAACGTTTAGTTAGCAACGTTAAGCGTTAAGATGGGCAACCAAAGTTGTGAAAGTTTTGTATATTTCTTGTTTGTTTTAAAGATTTGTTTTCAAAATCAGAATATTTTATTGTTTGTCCATCGATTCATTTAATGTGTTTCATTGTTTTAAAGCAAGCTTAAATTTTTTTAAATTAATGTAAGAAGTAAAAGTGAAATTGCGTAGCCGTGGAATGTCCATAAATAAATGTCCCACTTTACTTATCGCAACACTACATGTAATATAGGACGAACGAGTATATTAAAATGTAAATACCACAGATATACGTAACGGAAATTAAAAATTATTTCAATTTTTGTTGGGCTAGCACTGCGTACCTAGCTTACCTAGAGCACGCTCATTACGTGTAGGCCTATTCTCTATCTACAACAATGCAACAATGTCTGTGACGTCACGAGAATGTCAAGATGACGTAGGTGCGTGGGCGTCGTACAATGAGTAAACAGTGCTGTGAGTATGAATACATCAGTGCAATCAATAACCTTGATAGTTCAAATACCAATTGTATATTATTCACTTATAGCTGGATGCATTTGTTATCATATAAGATACTGATTACTTTTATTTACATTTTAAATCACATGGAAACAGTATTGAAAAGCTCGTTTGCGATACTATTTGAAGAACGGAAAATATAAGTTTTATTAGGAATGTTCAATCTATGTAAAATTAATAGACCTTTGTATACTATTTTTTTTTTCATATAAAGATGTTTTAAATCTAACCAGCTTCCTTCGTCAGTGTTTTAAATAGTTTGTTAAATTTAAATTGTGTTTTTGTGTTTGAGCAAAAATATTTTATTACATATATTCCACTCAATTATAAGAACAGATTTTCAGTGGGGGTCATTACACCCTACACAAAAATATACAATACAATTATTTATTTACATATAGTGCATTTAAGACTTTACTCGAGTATATCCCGAATCAAGGTAGCACAAGCAAGGTCAGTAGAGCAATTAATCCAATTATTATTACTTCTAATCATCGAAAAAAGTTATATAATTTGTTTACTTTGCAAACTTCAATGTCTTTCTAATCAACAATGGTCCGTTATACAACCACGACATACCTAACCTATCTTAGATTGATCGAAATGATGATAAGTGGACTAACTTTCTTGGGATTTCCACACACGCACACTCACGTGATTTGAATTTGATATCGCATTTCCAAGATAAGTTGTTTTGGCTTCATATTACATTCTTATCGAATCAATTGGTCATAATTCCCAGCGAGGTGATAATGGATGATCGTTAGTATGATAAAAGTTACTTGAACGCGAAGTTAACCGGCAAAACGGGTGAGCAATGTTAATTGTTTGTTGTAGTACATCAATGTTCTTGTACTGCAATTGTTGTTATGATGTTACAGTGCCAAATTATCTAAATAAAAGTAATTATGTACATTGTGTTTATTATTGTCTTTCAAAATGTCCATGAAAAATTGAATTAGGTAAGAATAGATAGTAGGAAACACTACGATTTATTTAGCAAATCTAAAATCGAGAAAAGTAGTTTTAATAAGAAAATGGGCGAGGAAAGATAAAAGCGGGACAGGTAGAGAAGCTGGAAATACGAATATGAGAAAGAAAATAAGGAAAACTTTTGTAACATTTTAGATTTTGTATTAACTTCTAAACCGCCCCAATTCTCAGCGCAATCTACATTTATTACACATTTATTTACTGAACACTCTTGTGTTGTGCATAGATCCGTCCACACATGTGTAAAAAGAAAGATAAATAAATAAATATACAAATAAATGAATAAAGAAAGAAAGAAAGAAATACATGCATACATGCATACATACATACATACATACATACATAAATACATTAATAAATAAATAAATAAATAAATACATGCATACATGCATACATACATACATACATACATACATACATACATACATTAATAAATAAATAAATACATAAATAAATAAATACATAAATAAATAAATTAATTGATAAATAAATAAATAAATACATAAATAAATAAATCAATAAATCAATAAATAAATAAATAAATAAATAAATAAATAAATAAATAAATAAATAAATAAATAAATAAATAAATAAATAAATAAATAAATAAATAAATAAATAAATAAATAACCTTGTTATTTTCAAGGCATACCTGATCTCCGCCTAGCAGAAAAGTCCGTCAATCCACTGGCGGAGGTTCGGTAAACCTCAAGTTCACCGAGCCTCCGCCAGGGGAGATCAAGTATACAAAGTTAGCCGGCGGTATGTCCTTGTCGACAAGAAGGCAGTGATAACAATAGACTATTGTTGTTTTCCCTGACGAGAGCTGTACCAGTCAATAAACATTCTCAACGCATCGGTTCACATCCTGCCTCCGTGCAACTGCGATGGCGGAGTACTTGGCATCAATCTTCGGCACCGAGAAGGACAAGGTAAACTGTTCCTTCTTCTACAAGATAGGCGCCTGTCGACATGGCGACCGCTGCTCCCGCATCCACAACAAGCCGATGTTCAGTCAGACGGCGCTACTGCAGAACCTCTACATAAACCCGCAGAACTCTACCAAGTCAGCGGACGGTTCCCACATCATCGACACCATCACCGACGAGCAGATGCAAGAACACTACGACAACTTCTTCGAGGACGTGTTCGTCGAGTGCGAAGAGAAATACGGCGAGATCGAGGAGATGAACGTGTGCGATAACCTCGGCGATCACCTCGTCGGCAACGTCTACATCAAGTTCCGGTTAGAGTCGTACGCAGAGAAGGCGGTGAACGACTTGAACAACCGTTGGTTCGGTGGGCAGGCGGTGCGCGCCGAACTCAGTCCCGTCACGGACTTCCGCGAGGCGTGTTGCCGCCAATACGAACTGGGCGAATGTAAACGGAGCGGTTTCTGCAACTTTATGCATCTGAAGCCGATCTCGAGGGATCTGAGACGGAGGTTGTACAGCTCGCGTCATAAGGGGCGACGCACGCGATCGCGCAGTCGCAGCCGGGACCGGAAGGGGGAGAAGATTGCCGGATATCGGAGGTCGAGGTCACGGGATAGAGGTAGCGGGAACAGGAGCAAGGAGGGGCGGAGACGGACGGGGAGGTACTGAGTGAGACGTGTCAACCTAGGGAGTGTAAATACGATCCACAACAACCTTGTGGATGATGACGTCATAGACAAGTGAGGCATTGGCCAATCAAAAAGCCACTCGCTGATTGGCCACGACTCACACATCTATGAAGTCAGGATTCACAAGGGTGTTGGAAGCGACTATGATTTATTCACAGAGACTAATGGTGTAGTATAGTTACCTAGGCCTAGGCCAGCCTTAATCCCCTGGCGTAGACGAGTCAAACTGAACTGAAATTACATCTCAAAGGGGATGAATGGAAGGCCGGGTGTGGGTATTAACAAACATGTTACCTGGTAACATACTCGTAAACTAACAAACATTGACTCTGGTTGATAGAAAAGCACTTGAACGATTCCATCGGCTGGAGTCAATGTTTGTTAGTCGTCGTATACAGGACGAGTTGTATCTGCTCGGATTCCAGTGTTTTGCATTAATTTTCATACTGCTGTGTTAACATGGCCTAGGTTTCAGGAGTGAAAACCATACCCCAAGCAGATATATTATCTACAATTTATGCATT